>JAYJMH010039687.1:0-15343 GCA_036873815.1 Phacellophora camtschatica | reverse complement strand
TGTTTTCCCTCGACATTTGCGCAATATTTTGAATTGTTTGTGCAAATTCTCGGGCTGCATTCCATGCTGTTCTTTAAAATGGCAACCGATGGCCGACGCTTTGTGTTCCTCAATCCTTTTGTGTAAGTGTCGGCATGTATAACCGACATAATCTGCATCGCACAGATCACACTTAAAATAGTACACAACGGAATTATAATCACACTTAAAATAGTACACAATCCTATTTACTTAAAATAGTACACAATCCTATTTACAATTTAATACCGTATTTACATGTTAATATCTAAAATCTGAAATTATGCTTTTAAATATTTTTAAGGAGGAGGCAAGTTTAGACTCAGCTGGGAGGCAATTCCATATTTTGGTACCCCGAAATGAAAATCAAAGACAAAATTGACAACATCAAACACTGAAGAACATTTTCATTCTATTTTGTCTTCGCTGCTTTTTTTCTTTAGGTACTCTAAGATCGCTTTCAGTGTTGCATAGTTTACGGGGCATAATTTGCGAATTTTTAACAAACATGTTACTCATGTATTGCGGAGCCATGTTATTTAAGGATTTGAAAACTATACTTTTTGAGTCGGTACTTCTAAGTTCGTCTATGATTTTCCACCCAAGCGTTTTGATAAGTTATCTGCTGCTAGTTATAAATAATGCAGCACAATTCTGAAGTTTGTGTGACTGATTTATTTTAGTTAAACAATCGCACCCCCAGAACAACACTACCGAAAATGGGGCTCAAAAAACCTATTTCCCTAGAAACCTTCTTAGAAATTGCCTTCATCTGTTCATCCCAATCCATGCAGTCGTCAATTTGAACGCCAAGGTATTTCGTTTTAATGGTTCATAATAGCACTTTCATCACTTAATTTAAACTGGAAAATAGTTTTTATAGGGGGGGGGGGGCAAGTATGTCCTCTGTGTAATTCGGACAATTTGAGACCCCGTGCGGAACAGTGTTCAATTATTTTTGTCGTCAGGCCTACGTGCCGACAGCTAAGAGTCTACGAGTCCTGTGCATGTATTTGTTTGCGTTTTATTTTCATAATTTGCTCTCATCGACTTTTTTCGAGAATCTCCTCTGCATTTTCACTAACGAAAGCACGCGCACGATGTTTCTTCCGTCCGTTTCACGCACGAGTGAGACAATGGAGGACAGCAGCGATGCCACAATGCCTAGACTAAACACAAGCTGCAATTTCAGCAGCATCTCCATCGCATCATCGTGTTTTCTGTTTGGATATACGTCTCCATAGCCTATCGTTGTAATGGTCTGAAACCAGTAATACATACTGTCTATCATGGACATATTGCCTTGTCCTTCTAATGTATTGATTTTTGAAAATCCAAAGAAGAACACAAAAAATACAATTACCAATATCAGAAATGTTTTTTTATTCAGCTGTTTGACGTTGATTTTTTTGAACATTTTGTTTTCTATCAGACAAATTAGGTTTCGAACCGTCCTCGTAAGCAGTTCTGATGCAGTTGTGTACATAACAATCGAAATCGGTATTCCAATTGTGGCATAGAACATTGTTGTTATCTTGCCAGCATCTGTTTTTGGGACGACACTGCCATAACCTACAAGATTAAATAACATTGTATTTAGACAGCTTGAATTAATTTATTGTCGATAATTTTTATAATAAATTGCTGCATAAATTGGCATGTTAATTTTTGCTTACATTATCAGAGCAACACTACATAATTATCCAATTTTTACCGCCGTGCAGAAACAAGCAAAAACATGGACGATTTGCACTCACCAAAACTGTACGATTTACGTACTGAAGAAAAGGTATGTTGAGTGAGGCCAAAAACCTGGATGAGACTTGACTAGCTCACCTTTGCTCGCCCTTCAGAGGAGACATTAAGCCATCGGTCCCATGCCTGGATGCAGCATGTATCTTGCAGTCTCCAGTATATCTGAAAGGATACGGGGTTGGTATGTGCAATTCTGATACTGTAAAATCAACAGTTCAACTGTATTTTAGATATATATGATTTTTTATAGTATAATAACGTATTTAACTATTTTGTTCTGTTACGAACGGCCCTGGCTAGTTAGGCTCCTGCTTTTCCTCAGTCGTGTAGGATGAATATAAATAAATTTTGAATTGAATTGAATATCTTTCACCCTTTTACTCCTCGAAAAGCGATGTAGCCCATTGGTAAACTCCTCGCCTACTTACTCCTCGCCGTCTATTACTCCTCGCCGTCTGTACTGTTTGTAGTATTACTCCTCCCTGTCTGTACTGTTTGTAGTATTACTCCTCCCCTTTCTGTACTGTTTGTAATATTACTCCTCCCAGTCTGTACTGCTTGTAGTATTGCTCCTCCCCGTCTGTACTGTTTGTAGTATTACTCCTCCCCGTCTGTACTGTTTGTAGTATTACTCTTCCCCGTCTGTACTGTTTGTAGTATTACTCCTCCCCGCCTGTACTGTTTGTAGTATTACTCCTCGCCGTCTGTACTGTTTGTAGTTTCACTCCTCCCTGCCTGTACTACGACTCATAACATTGCAGTGCGGAAACGTTGGCCTAATTTTGTTCAGATGCAAGATGACCTAGTTTCAACTGAAAACCACTCATACCAAAGCGGTTGAAAATTTTGTTTGCAAGGCAAGTGTGAAAAAACGAACTATGAATAGAGAAAAGGATATTTCTTCAATCTATATGTAATACTTTCGTTTACTGTTATACAACATTTTGTGTTAGTGCAGACGAGAAAGTTAGGGAGTATTTGCTTAGATCTTCCAGAGCAGACATTTTAGATTATTTTTCGGCAGCAAGTTTAATTTAAACCAATCCAAAAGAGGGAATCTGAATATAGTCATGATTCGTTTACTTTGAAAATTGCTGAATGAAAATCATACCGGATGGCCCTAAAAAAGACTGTTGTGAAGGAGCTTTTATTTTGATCATTTTGTTTTTGCTTGAATTTGATAGAAGAGTATTCGATTTATAGTTTGCTGCCTAGCCTCGTTTGCCAAAATCTACCTAATAATCACTGAGTTATACTAGATGAAACCAAAAATAGAGAATTTCTGCTTCTGCGATCTGCTGAAAATATTACATATTAGATTTGGAAAACCATTAACATTGGCAACGCCGGTCCCAGACTATTGTGGAAGGGGTGGGGGGGGGGGGGGGGTTCTCACGAAAAATTTGCTGATTAGAAATATAAATTTACCGATAAATTAATAGTAAGCTCAGTGCTGTGCCAACTGAATTGCTAGATGAGGTGAATTGTCGAGTAACTACCATTCTACATTTCCAGTTGGTGCCACACCTCCACGCCCCAGTGGTGAGGCCAGCCCCAAACATTGGCTTTTTTCGTACAGTTCAGGGATCACTTAGTAGCCTTTTGCAAAAAAGGTATCTAATTTTAGGTTGAACTCTTTCAATTCATCGTCAAGCAAAAACAGTAGTATTAAAACTAAAGCTCCTCCGTAGCAGCTTTGAAAATGGCCACCCGGTAGATATTTACTACTCACCGATTGTGTAGCAGGTAACCATTGTAAAATCCCACCATTTCGCAATTGTTTCGTGAGTTACCTGGCATATTTTTTCTTCTTCTTTTACGAAGAAGTTTCTCGTAATGTTTAGTACCCATTCAATTTGACTTGTCTCTAGTATCCTCTCACTTCTTGCGAGAAATATCTCAAACGATTTGAAATATTCGTTTGTCTTGGCTCTAGTTCCTTTGCATTCTTCTATGTATATAAAGAGCAAAGCTCCTATGAACGTATATGCCATTTGTAATATTATCCACAAAATGAGTTTTTTTATAGGAAGTTTCTCGAGTTTGACGAGGGAAACGTTTGTTTCCGACGTTTCTCCGGGTTCCATCTTTTATTTACGTTGAGTTTTGTAATTTTAGTCGTTCCACAAGATTCAGTAGAGATTTGATCTATACCCAGATAATTGTTCCCCTTGAAACCATGTTTATGTAACTGTTCTTCGTTGTAGCCTGTGAAAATATTGGTTGGAAATTTCTAAGCACTTCTGACTGTTTTGTTGCAGTGGTTTTGCTTCTGTACTATAAGCTCTCTAATGAACAATTTGTTATCTTGATGTGGTAAACTAATACATGGCATGCTGTAGTTTCATTGTTTCAGAACCGGGCTTTCAAAGTTTATAATGCTACATATGATTACCTTGAGCCGGATAAGCTGAAATTTATTTGTGTTTGTGAATATTTCTTGCAAAGCTGTTAGTAATAATCTGTTTACACCATTCTTGCTGGTTGCTGCCCTGTTAAAAGTTCTAGAATCATCCACAATAATTCGTTTAAGTTTATTTGAAGTTGCTGTTTCTATCTTCTTAGAATATTCTAAAAACAGACGAAGAGCCTTAGTGATAACAGTTACCATTCATGATTCCATGTCTTGCAAAGCGTTTTGTAATACTCCGTTTATTGTATTCATCGTTGCAGATTCTTGTCTAATAATTGTTCAAAATCACACATGATGATATATGTTGAAGTTCAATTGAGATTGCTGTTCCTTTCTTCTCAGATGACGAGATCTGGCAATAAACCACAAAAAGTATTATTAATACAAAGAATACACGCATGCATTACTGCATGTAACCTTTGTTTGAGTCTTTGTTTGAGAAACGTACAATTTTACATTGATGTTATCAATATTATTAATTAGTAATGAGGAAACTGCCTAAGCAAGTGGTCACATACAATGCTTGCCAATAGTTCTTGGAACACCTTCTTTACTTAATACGAAATAATCATACAATTTTACTTTTCATGGCTATGACAATCCGGTCCAAAGCCCGCTCCCCCCCCCCCCCAAAAACAATGTTGTTCTGTTGCCTGACTGTCCACCAATCAGAAACAACTGCGTTTTCAACCATAAATACCTTAGGAATACCGTAGAAGTTGCTATACAACAACTTTACTCAGGGTGGAGGGAGGATGTAAATATCTCCAAGTATTCCAAGAGTTTAGTCACACAGGTTTTCTCAGTCGTTGAAAGTTATTCCGAATGGTTTTAAATCACTTAAAAAGTTTCAACCTGTTTTCATTTCACGTTTAGACTTTAAGACTTATACGCTCTGCCTTATCTGGACGACCCCATCGATGCATCTATTTTCTACTAAGCGACCCATTATGGCACCACTACCTAAATTATACTTCCTGGCACCCCCAAAATGCTAAAATTCAATTCCATATTACCGATTTATTTTTCTTAAACGGCTTTGCTCTGAAAGTGATGATTTCACCGAAAAATCCAGAACTGTTGATGTAGCTACCCATCAGGAACTGTTGATGTACCCCAGAAAAATGATCTGCCAAAACAAAACAACAAGTGCTCATCCCAACAAACAAACAAACAAACAAACAAACCACAACAGACAGAACACATCTCATTCTAACATGCACCCTTTCACGCCTGGATTCATTTCTGCTAAACAGGCAAATCCTATGCAAGTCTTCTTTTGCAGGGGGTAGGACATGGAAACCAACTTTATTTATACAGTAGGCTTACTTTCAAATATTTGAAATTATTGTAAAGTGTCACCCCCTCCATTTACCTCCTTAAAATATATCGTTTTACGCTGTTTTTCAATCGTCCATATGGCCCTTCTCGAGGTGAAGAGGTTAACAAACCAATAAAAGAAATGAAATATCAAAACTACACCATTTTATTAAATAACAAAGAAACCAACCCAATTTTCACGAAACCCCCACTTATATGGCTATCGACGTTATCAAAATTGATAACATAATCTCGTTCACTCTAAACTTCCCATTGCTGAAAATCCCGGAACGGTCTCTTGCAACCACCGCGACTGTCTCACTTATATCTTCAGCGAAATAAAATTATCAACACCTCCTGGATCTTTCTCAATCAAAGCTCTTTTTACTTGTTCTTCTTCTTGTGTCATTTACTGCACACGAAAATGCAACATTCTATATATCGGCGAAACGAAGAGGCAAATATATAACTGTTTCGGTGAACATATGCGGAATATATATACATATTCGAAACATAATACACCAGGAGGAGAAAAATGGTTCTCACTATGACGACCTGAACATTTCTAAATATTTCAACCTTGCTAACCATAATTCTGAAGACATGCTTATTCTTGGACTTCTCTTTGCCCCGACACTAGACGTCAAAAGGAAAACTCTAGAGAATAGAATTATTTTTAGACTTCTCGCACCTTCTGAATTAAAAAAAACTATAATTTAGAACAATTAGCATCCGTTAGCATAGAGCTACCAATTCTCAAAGGTAAATGCACTATTACTGATACTGATTAATTGTATGCTGAACAACATGCATGTAAGACTGCTAGCCTTTGTTTGGGTATGCAACTTACGCTGTCGAGATACCAGTTTTACATTGATATTATCAGCATCATCATGTAATAATAGATGAATTCCATGTTGCACATTTTGGATCCCTTGCTGTCAAGCAATTGAGTTTATTTGTAATGCTAAACAATGTCATTATAAACACACCATAGACAATTAATTATTGTTATTCGCATAATTTGACAAACCGTTCAGAAAACAAAAGGTGCCTGTCTATATGGTTTGCCTGCCCATAAATGTAAACATGAAATCCATCTATGAAGAAACTGCATATTCAAGTTGTCATATAGTTGAACATACAGAGAGGCAGGAAAAAATTTAAAAATGGAGATGCACATTGAGAAAGGGTTACTTTGGGGGCACGAAGAATTTTGTAACATGAAATATTCCAGTCTGAACATGACAATGCATTATGTCACCTTGATGAATAGGTTTGACACCTATCAATGCAACCATGCAAAACAGAAAAAGCTAAGAAACCAAAACTTATTTTTTGTTTGATTGAATGCGCACAAAGGTGGGAAATCTATTCTATCCGATCGCGAATCACATTGTCATTTGTGAATCGATATTTCGCCTTTGAGAATTCTGAATCCTCCAGTGCCTTAGTTAAATTTTAGCATACGTTGTTTGCAAAGTGAAAGCACTTCTACCATAACAAGAAAATGGTGGGGGTGGTGGGAGGTGCCCTTCTGACCCCCGTTCCTCACACCACTTACACAGCCGGGGTGCTGCAAGGACGGCGAAGCGTATTTCTTAATGGAGGGTAAGATTTTAATTCAATACGATCGATTAAAGTGACGGCTTTTGTATTAAATGAATGTGTTACTTTTAACGAAAAATAGGGGCCCCAAACCCTCGGCTCCTACGTCCCTGGGTGGATCTGACAGTACTTCCATTGTTTGATCCATAGTCTTAAGAGAGAGTTATGACTATGTTTGATCAGAAGCATAGGTTATTTTTGGACCAATCGATGTTTAAAAAATGTGAGAGCATTTTTAACACCAGAAATGTTTGTTCAGTTTATTTCCTTCATACAAGGTGTCCTAAAGAACGTTTTTACGTTTGCAAAACTGCTTTTGAGGACTTTTAGTTTCGATATTGTTATTCTTGCTAGCTTTTATTAGGAGAGGCTTTAACTTAAAGATTCACACTTTCCTTTGCAAAATATATTAAATAATTACTGATTTATGGGCAATGGAAATTTATGAGTTCCTGCCAAACAGGAAATTTTGATAGTGAGCATGAATGTCAATGGCCATTCTTGACAAAATTTCGTATTTAAGAAATTACTTTAAAAGTGTAATTTTGTTTATGATTTATGTACGTGAAGAAATTTTCATTTTTAGTCACATGACTTTCATTGGCGGAACGGATCCAAACTTAGACATGGAGAAATTTAAAGAACATGGGTAAGCAGTTTTTTCTTTTGAATTTTTGCTCTGCCCGTTGGACTGCATTCATTTATTCAAATCTCTTGTGATTTGAAATAAACGCAGTTGTTATTTTTTTCCAAATGTTAACTCCGAGAAGGATTTTTTCCAAATTTTGGAATATCATCCAGTCATCTGCGACCACATTTACTTGTCCAAAACTGAAAATTGAAATTGCCCTAATTGGTGAGCTTTCAAGTTAATTTGTACATTAAAACTGGTTTCCATAATTGCGCCTGTAGAGTTTAAAATTTTAAAAGATTCACTGATCAATCAAAGACGATATAGGAGTTGACTGAAAATTAATGGCGTTCCTTTAAATTGACTTGAAAGCTCATGGACGAGGGTTATTTTAATTTTTCAGTTTTAGGCAGGTAAACGTGAATGCAGATGCCTGGATGACATTCCAAGCTTTAAATTTGCCCTTTGGACATCATTTTGAGTGCAATTTGAAATTGCTGGCCTCGTGGATTTTCAGCTACTTTTCAGTCTGAGAACTGAGATGATTTTTGGGTAGTCCGGCATTGTGGCTTAAAATGCCATTAATGTTGGCTTTCTTCTATTTAACAAATCAACAACAATTTACATTTGTTACACTTGTCATTTGTCTTGGTGAAATTTTAAATGGGGTTTCCAAGGTTCCGTTCTAGGACCGATTCTATTTGCCTTGTATGTGTATGTAAACGATATGTCTTCTGCAACAAAAATGAAACCAAGACTTTTTGTAGATGATACTGATATTTTCCTCTTCGGAAATAGTGTCGGTCAATTCGCCAGAAATACTAACAATGAACTAGAAAAATCATTTGACTTGCTCAATGCAAACCAACTATTGGTCAATGCTAAAAAAAACTAATTGTTACATTTTTAAACAAATAAAACAGATAGAGCAACCTGATTTTCCCGGCAATTAAAATGTTATTGTATGCATAAGCTATTGTATGCGTTAAATGGAGGGCCACTAGAAAACTAATCATTTATTGAAGGGTTACCCTCCTAAAAAAATTGAAAATGAGAATGTGATACAAAACAGGATCCTTCTAATAATAAAAATCGCATGTTTTCAACAAATGCATTGCATAAAGAACTTAAAATTAAATTAAGCGACCTTCATAATCTTAAAGTCCTCAAACTATTGCATCAGGTAAAATATAATCATGAAAAACTGCCTGATGTTTTTCAGAATTTATTTATATCAAATATCAAATCCCACCAGTATAAAACTTGAAATAGCTATGACTATAAAACCCCAAAAGTAATTTAAAAATGGGGTGAAAAACCTCTTAAAAACAATGGAGCTCGTCTGGGAAATAAACTTCCACATGCATTGAGAAACATTTCTAACTTAAATACTTTTGCAAACAAACTTGAATAGCAAATAATTACTAACGTGAGTACTTCATGTAATGTCATGAAATTATTGCTCTTTTAAAAGAAACTTCTTGCATCCATACAAATATAATGTAGTAGCAAATTATTGTCCCCTGTGCTAGTTAAAATACTCTCTTAATTTGGATCTTTTAACAGAAGTGTTTGTTTTATTTTGGTTTTATTTATTTAGAACTTATGGAAAAACCAAATTATGAGAAAATTTCAGTGCTGACGCCCAGTCCTTAGATAAAAATGAGTGACCAGAATCACCAAATCATATTCTTACCAGACTCACCAAATATGACTCTTGGATTCTCATCCGAAAATCATTGTTTTTGACTTAGCTTTCTTCTTCGTGAAATAAAACTTACTCGCCAATGGTGTGTTTCATGATTATTATTACAACTGGTGGCTTTATTCTCAAATTTGTTTACTTATTACGTTATGCCGGAAACTATATAGCATCCTGCTGTTCATTCTATATGAATAGGTCATCATCATCATCATGAAATGATGGCTTTTTTTAATTCGCCTTTCAATGTTAATTGGCTGAAGCCTTAATCTTGAAGTTGATTACATTTTCCTGGTAAAAGGCTCCTTTTTCATTAGCTGCTATTGGAATTGCGGGCAGGGGAGGGCGCCCTTGGATTTCAGCCCATGTTGGGCCTCAAAATCTTTAGCACAAACACTTTTCAGTGTAAAGCCTGGTTCCCATAAAATCATTACGACTGTCCCCGACTGTCCTGACTGAAAATCGTAAGGATCGGGAGAGTTGAACTGAGTTCAACTTTCCCGACCCTTCCGATTCTTGCGATCAGGGAAACTTTTTATTGGAAAAACGTCGCCGACGCACCATTGTTAAGATATGGTCACATGCATGTTACCACTCAATCAGAAGCTAGCAATTCCGCGCCTCTTTGCCTATTGCATTGTTTTGTTTTGTTGTTGCTGTTTTTGCAATTCATCATGATGGTGGGTACAAGTACACAAGAAGAACATGAAATTGATAACAAAACTCAGATGAATTGCATTCAAAACTTTAGAGCTATCTACGACAAAACTTGCAAAGACTAAAGGGTGCCCTTGAAGAAGAAAATTGTTTTAGTTCCTCGTACAGTGTATAAAATTGGCCATGTTGATATCTTTCATGGAAAATTGCTCAAACCCAAAAATTGTGTTTTCTTCCGATGCTCTTACGACTCTTACGATTTTATGAGAACCAGGCTTTACGACTGTCCCCGACTGTCCCGATTGAGAGCTGAGTTCAACTTTCCCGACCCATCTGATTTTTGCGATCAAGGAAACATTTTATGGAAACACTTGTCGGCGACGGAGGCTTAATTTAGAACATTTAAAAGTCTTTGTTAACAATGATATTTATTTACAAAGATGCAACGAATCTTATCTTCCACACCTTCCATTATCAAAGTTATGAGAGATAATTTCCACTATATGTACAATATCCATTATATGTACAATATCCATTTGTTTGTAAGTTTTACTGAGACCGTTTCGTATTCAACCAGACATAGGAATCGTAGAGAAAAGATAGTTAAAAGGCATGGCAGTGGTTTAAGCCAAATTAAAGGGCGTGGCCACAAAACATTTTCGGTGAATCTCCTGCGCCAACATACACACATTTTTTAAATAAGAAACGTGGCTAGTGACTAGTTCTGTACTTAGTTTCTTAACATTTTCAACCATCTTATAGTGTGGCATAGATATTGTGTTGGTCTGTGCGGGTCATTAGACCTCTGAGACGAGGTTTTAGTCAATCTTTGCAGTAATGCAAAGTAACACTTTTAATGAAAAAAAATGTTTTCGTGAAAAGTGAAAGTAAAAGTAAAAAGGAGCGATGAGGCTTCTCGTCTTCCATATTACAGAAAACAGTTGAAGTCGGCCCAGGCATGCGAGTTATCCGTAGCAGAGAGTTTAAAATGTGGAAAGTTGACTCGGCTTCTAGACTAACCCTACCTCTGTGCGGGGAGTGACCCTACTGTTCTCGGGTTACCCTAGCATGATTGTAAACACGATGCAAAATAAATACAGGAAATGGCCGAAGGCTAAGGTAACCCTTCCTTCATGTAAACAAGTCCTGAAAATACAATCATTTTATCGTCTCTTTTTTCTTTTTTCTTTGAAGGGTTTTGCTTTTAATAAGTAATTTCTATTTCTTACTTCTACATGCTGGTATTTTTTGTTACATTTTTAATCTTTGTTTCTTCATGTCTAAGACTTGAGACCTTCGAAAGTGAATAGGGGAATTTTCTAAAGCAAAAGATTCTGGCCTCCAACATGATAATTCAATTGACAACATGGCACAATCCACTTACAGAAATTTCCAATCTTGTTTGCGGCAAGGTTCGTAATAAAAATGCAAATATATTCCGGGTGACCCTACTTAGACTCACTACGTAAATTCCCTGTATTTTTGCTCCTTGTCTTTGTTGTTTTTGCTTCAGTCAGTTAGTATAGCGGAGGAATATCAGGCGGAGGAGCGAATTATTGACTTTCTTAGTGAGTCTACACCCTACCCTGAATACACCAGGCCCTGACAGCCTCGTTCCAAGACCCTATATCGAATGTCTCTGCGTAGGAAGACGCGTTTATATTGCAGAGGAACAATTTGCATTTGCTATGAGCCTAGTCCCCTGTTAATTTTGATAGCTTCCATGGAGCCCAATCCCCTGTTTAATAATTATGTCAGGGTACCAGACTAAGGCCCTCAGTTTTGCTACTGTGGAGGAGTTGCTGGAAAACCCCCACGCTTACTTTTAACTCACTTTTATTCGTAATATGCAAAAATTACAATGTTAAAACAAGTTGCAAACTATTCGACCGGATGGAAGCGGAGCTTATCTTGCTGGGGCCGATAACTAATATCTGTAAAAATAACATAAAGATATAACAATAACAGTTTTAATTTATATGAAAACATGTTATGATTTTTTTTTATTTGAGCAGCATTTTACCCCCGCCCCCTCCATTGTTTCTTTGCCTTTTACCCCCGCCCCCAACATCATGTAGTGTTTACGTTGTCTGGTGTCATAACTATGTTTCTCTTCATTCGTTTCAAAACGAGTTTTCTTTTGGATGATGAATAATTATGCATTATTTTTAAGATTTTCGTATTGTATAGATCTTTTATTTTTAAATATTTGATTCCTTGTGCAAGTAATTTGTAGAAAATATCTTGTCTTTAAATAACAGTATTTTAAGGATTCTATTTTGTAGAAAACAGTAGAGTATTTAATTATTTCCCATGTAAGCTTTGAATCCAATCAGAATTTTAGATTTTGAACTTCATTTTTCTCCCGTAAAGATATCAAATTCGTTTTGGGGAGTTTAGTTTTTTGTTGGAGAAAAGATGAAACAATTAGTTTTTTGGGTATTTACCTGCAATTCAATATTTATTTCAGATACTAATTCGTTATTGTATTTGCCCAAACAAAATGTTTGTGTCGTCGACAAAAAAACCTTGGGTTGTCTTCAGTAATATTTGAAAATGTCGTTAACGATAAAAATAAAAAGTATTGTTCATAGAACAGAACCTTGTGGAACCTCACATTAAATTCTGCCACCAAAGTTTTGTTGAACAACCAATTTTTGCATTTATGCATAGTTTTTCATTTTTGTGCAAACATCATTTTCACAGGGAAAAGTCTTTCCGATTTCAAATCTTTAGGCCACTCTAACTTGGCAGGAATGTGCGGGTGAAAAAGTTATTATTCAATGTTTTTTGTCATTGCAGTGCTCATATCATTGTTGCTACTCCCGGACGTTTTGTTGATTTGCTGCAGCGTAAACACGAGCATGTTGATTTAAGATCATGTGTGAAATCATTGGTAAGGTACCATTGCTGTTTCTTTATTTATAATTAATATTTTTGATATTTTTGTTGTTTTCTTCAATTAGCAGGGGATTCGTAGGGGCTGCAACAGGGGGGGGATTTGTAAAACGAAAGATTGCTTTTGAAAACATGGAAATGCGATTTGTGATTCAAGAGAATAGATTTCACACTCTGAGTGCACTCAGTCGAATCAAAATGAACGTTGCTTTCATATTGGAGAAAATAAAGAAGTTTATTTCTTCAACTTCCATGTTTTTCCTGATATGAAAGCAATCTCCATGAGCAAATATGAACAAAGACATAAAATTCAATGCGCAAAATAATGTTCACAAAAACTTGAAAAACGAGGTGTGCAATTCATTTCACTTCAGAAACCTAAAACTGTCGAGATCCCGTTCGAACAATGCCGAGAGGTGTGATTGTTATTCAATTTGGTTTGGAGAAAACAATGAGATAAACCATTCAAATATTCAAACGCTATGTTCTATAGATGATTACGTAAAAAATAATTTTTGATGGATTTGAGCGATATTCTTAGCACTAGCCTTAATAAAACCTGTTACATTTTTTGGGACTCCCGGTATTTATTTTTCCCATTTTGTAAAGGGCAGCACAATTTAAGCAATTCAAAAGTTTAAAATTTTCTTTCAAATCTAAACCCTCAAAACATTGTTTTTATGTCGTTTGCCGATTGGTCATTTATTTTCCGGGATGAGTGGGTTGAACATCGGTTAAATGATCGACCATCGGTTATATAATAAGATACGATTAGGTCGTATGTATATTGTATTGTTTATAAATGATTTTAGCATCTTACATTTGTCGGTGAGCGAATGTAATGTTCATCAGAGCATCATTGCTTGTAAGATATACTCTTGCTGTTTAATCATATGATTTTTTTGTTAATAGCTTTCTCTTTGCTTTTCTCCTGTTTATCTTCTCTGCTCTTTCTCCGAGTTGATTGATGTAAACTAATTTTTTCTTCTTGAAAAGTTACCATGGACATTTAAAAATCAATTACGCATTTAATTTATTTTTAAATTGATTAAACTTTGAAATTAATTACGACCTAGACTTTTTTTATGTCAAGAACAAAGTTGATGTTGTCTTGATTTAAACTATTGACGTTTTTACACCTATTTTTGTGAGAAATAATTAATATTTCAATAACATAATAAATTTCATCAGCTAGCAGCTGGTCAAACAGCATGACTGTTACAGAGGCAACGTTTACATCTTTCTATACGTTTTTATATGAAATATGTGATTCTTGGTTGCGTTTTAACTTTCCATTTCCTGAAAACGGCTTTGATTTCACTTAGAACCTGCTAAACGGCTTAGAACCTGCCAAATGGCTTAATTCGAAAGGTAAACTTACATTGAAATATCTAAAAATATGATCTTGTACGTTGTTTAGTTGTCCAATGGTCAAGTGTGTCGAGGCGCTGTGCTTTGAAGCAGAACTCTCTGCGAGGGCGCGGGTTCGGAGCCCGGGGGTTCCGGAGCGCAGGTTCGGGACCAGTCGTCAGAACTTCTAACTACGAAGCCCAGACCAATTCAGCTGTCTACCCTTTCGAGTTCGGTAATTTGGTACCAGCTCAGCCGGGGGGGGGGGGGTAACGGGGCTATCGAACCAGGGAATGGAGTGGCGCCCTCACATCAATAGCAACGAAAATGGCGTCTTCTGGTTGCCTTCGAACTAGCCGCTTGCCTACTTACTTCCTTGCTTATGTTGTTTAGCAGTTGGTCATATCGTTTTCTCGGGTTGAAAGGGTTCAATTTTACTACGGAAAGTTTTTTATCCTTGGTGACCTCAGGCCTCGTCTAAACGAAAGTGCTGAAGAAATTTTGCGATATTTTGCAGTTTCAATTTCGTGGCGTGTTCACTTTGAGGAATCTTCTTCGTTTGAAATTTTAAATTTTTGCCATTCGAAAAAACAGAAAATTTGCATCGCGTTGCAGTTACTGCAGTATACGTTTTCGGACGAGGAAAACGAACATCTATCGGTGGAGACGGCAGCTTGTAAACATGCTCTCGACGTATCTAGACTAGCCTTAGACTGGCTACATTTCTGAACGCCAACAAGCGACTGGTCATGCATACCATTTTACCACGTAGATATGCCCATGGGCCTACAAGCGAACATTCAAACCTTTTGGAATTTAAGCAACAAGAAAAATGAAATAGTAGAAGTGTGGGCTGACATTTTTTTTATTACATAATTTCTACTACATTTTTTCTTTCAAGGTGTTTTTTCTTTCACATTTTAGGAAATAGGTGCGCATTAAGATATGCAAATTAGGCATTCATGTTTTCACGCCGCGAACGCATACAAAT
>JAYJMH010039676.1:0-15347 GCA_036873815.1 Phacellophora camtschatica | reverse complement strand
TGAGTTACGACAAAAGAAAATACAAATTCTGTTTTTCTGCAAAACCAGAGGTTTTGAAATTGATTTTAGTTTTCAAAATCTCGTGATCAGATGAATTTCTTGATGTATTTTGTAAATTTTCAGCTAAATTTATCTGAGGTCAACATTAGAATGTCAATCAACCATCGCAAAGGAAATTAGATTTACTCAATAATCAAAAATTCAACACAACTGCTTTGGAGTCATGTCATAAGTTTTCATAAGATATCCTCCTTGATCAAGTCAGCTAATGAGCTTTTCTTTTCTTAGTGTCATTACCTTCGACCAGCAATTAAATTTCAACGTATCATTGTGTGTTGCCATTCATTCATCAATACAGTTCAAAGGTTAATTTCAAAGCTCCTTTGTCATAATAACCCAATTTTCAAATACAATGGAATACAAAGGCTAACCTCGGGTTTAGAAGAAGCCCTATTTTAGAAGAAGTCCTAACTTTGGTTTTTATTTGGCATAACTCAGCAATTATTCATTTGATTTTGCCAACTAAGGTATCAAATTTTAAGTTGAAGTGTAGTTAATTAAATGTAATCAGAAACAGAAATATTAAAGATAATACTCCTCCACAATAGATTTGCAAACGTGTAGCCTTTTTTCTGGGACATCCATATTCATGAATCTTTTGGTTTCAACTTCATCACATCTTTGATCATAAGCATTAATGCCAGTTGTAATATTGTTTCTTTTGTTGCTTTTTGAAAACACGAGTTTCTTGCACAGTTAATTTTTATATGAGGAATTCTACTGAACGCTAAGGTAAGCTGCCTGTTGTTAATCAATAATGAAAAGAATCAGTTTTCTAAATACCAATGTTTAAATTTTAAGAATACATTTTTGCATAATGAACTTGCCTCCCTTACGGTTACGTGATGCCTTATGCAATTTAGTTTCTTAGGTTGTCTGTACTTTTTTGCCACTAGCTGATGAAAGCATTTGGGTGTTTTTGCAGTTAATACGTTATCAATCAATGTTTCAAACTCTAATTGAAGATAGAAGACTTGAACGTTGGCATTGTATCCAATTCAATAAAATCATAACATATTCCTCAAAAATCTTTGTTGTTTATCTAATTCACACATTATCTAACTTTATCTCATTCTTCGTTGCTAACTTTGTGACCATTTTCTCCAAAGATACGACTGAAGCAGGTGAACCACCACGGTATCCTATGAACGTCGAGTCAGCTGAAGCTCAAGCTCACGAAAGTCAGTATTTTTTAATGAAATGATATGTTCAATTCTGTTAACACATTTATAAAAATAATTTTTAATCTTTGAGAAAATAGCGAAAACACAGATGTTTTTATGTTTGTTTAGATAGTGTTCAATGATTTTTAAATATTTATTTTCAAAGCATTGAAGAGCATTCGCTCATCAATAAGCTTCTCGACAGACCACAGGCTTTTGGAATCAGTGCTTTGTTTTTAATTTTTTGGTTTTCCATCACCTATTACAATAAAAATGTATGGGTAATGGGAAACCAAAAGCAAAAAATAGAAAACACATTACGGCGGAGTGCCCTTTTCTTTTCCATTCCACTGTTTTGCTTCTGAGAAATTTCAAATAAACAAATGAATTGCACTTAATTTTATTGGATGCATATGATTGAGAAGATGCTTCATTCAATTGATTGAACGATTAAATGAATTCATTACATTGACATTACAGGTAGAATTACA
The DNA here is from genome assembly GCA_036873815.1 of Phacellophora camtschatica. NCBI lineage: Eukaryota > Metazoa > Cnidaria > Scyphozoa > Semaeostomeae > Ulmaridae > Phacellophora > Phacellophora camtschatica. The sequence goes on along the minus strand of JAYJMH010039676.1, from coordinate 13,633 downwards.
GGATGTCGTGATCACCCAGATGTTTTTAAAGTATGCGCTAAAGCCAAGGAGCCATGCTTCTGCGCTGAGCATGAAACATACATGTATTCGTATTGTAGAAAATCTTGCAAATTCTGTGATCCGAAAACTAAAGGTGCGTTTTCAACTTAGTTTTAGCTTAATCCTTTGACTACTGGATTTACCGGGTGACCCAAAACGAAGTTGTTCCGAAATATACTGTGTGACTAATGAAGGTCATTTTTACAATACCTTGTACACGAAAGACAAAATTAATTGCAGAAATGTCAAATGTTTCACCAACGCTTTAAAAAATGGTGCAATTTTGCCACTATAAAAGCTGCCTGGTTTTGATGCATAATATAAAGTTATCACGAGAAATCAATAAGTCACGTCATTGAAAGTTGCAATCGTTTTATTTGGTCACTGACGTTATAATTATGATTTAGCAATATCTCATGCTCAATTAAACAGTTAAAAGTTTAGTTTTTATTCAAATTACAGTTTTTGAAAAGGCATAGCTCAAAATCAGCTTTTGAAAATATTGTGTCTTCTCGACGTCAGCTGCAAGAGAAATATCTGAATTTCCTAGCAAAATCGAATTTTTGTGATTTTTCAAACGCCGCCACTTTGGGTCACCCCGTATACTTTTCTTTTTAAAGAATTCACCAAAACAGCTTAACGTTTATAAAGTACTGGGAGAAATCAAACAAGTTTAAATGTTTGAAGATCAAATAAAATTTGATTTTGCTGCCGATCTTAAAATTTTCTTTTCCTGCACTTGCATAAAAGACTAATTATAGAAACGCGTATTATTTTAGTCACGTGGAAAATTTAGAACATGTACATTATGGCTTGAAAAACGTACTTTTAAACTATTGTTTTTGGACATACACGGTTTTCTCTTTATAAGCAACTTAAGTGTATTACCAAAGTTGTTTAATTTTCAGCCAAAATGTAGAACTCAAGTTGCTTAAATGGTTGCTTAGATGTTTGATATTGGGCTTAAATAATAATTGTATAATTGAAAATTGCACCAGGCTTAAAGAGTCACAGTGCCATACTACGAAATCAGAAGAGCTCGCTCCAATTGCAATTTGTTACCAATTGCTTACTCGTCTCTCATAAAGTGCTTACCTCGATCTTTCTTAAAAGTGGGGTTGCTTAATTTTTAGACGAACTTCAGCATAGCTCCACAACATCTGCGCAACTTCAGCGTAGTATGGCACTTATGTATAAAAATAGTGTAATGCAAACCCGTTGAAAACCTTGGTCTAGTTGCGTTTCACATAAGATACTATATATAAATATCTTACATAACCAATTCTTCTGTTACATTTGCAACTATTTAAAATGATGTAAATACTAAAGCAAAACTAAATTTGATAAATATACTTTGCAATTTAACAGTACACATCATATGATGGCTCACAAAAATGCAAAATTTCAATAAATATGAATAAAATATCACCAAAATCACCAACGTCAAATAAGTAAATTGTTTAAGAAAATAAAAATAAATGAAAATTTCCCTTTTCAAAAATCAAGGTCTTTGCCAAAATTTTGGAAGAATTTTTGTTATGATTAATTATGCAACAACTAACGGACATGCTAGCCATCTTAACCAACTACAGAGTTAGGCATACCCTCCCTATGGACATTAATAAATGAAATGAAAACATTTCTTATTTTATTGGTTACTTAATAGGATAGGAGTTCATAAAAATGGCATTGGTAAATAGATATTTAAATAAACAGGGTTTTCAGTACCTGTAATTACTGTTTTTCAGCTTATCATAAATTTTGGAGATTGCGAGCAGCCAGTTCATTTAATCCCAGTTGGATGATTTCTCGAATCGAATTCTACCGAGCAAGAGGCCTAAACGTGAGTCTCGCAGTGGATCCTGCTTATGCTTACGCAAGCTCAAGTTATGATCCAGGATTCAACGCTGGGAAGGCGTTTGACCTAGACCCCGCAACAACGTGGATGCCAAGTGGATGGAGTGCTCACAACGATAACGATGACTGGATCGCATACGAATTCCCGATACCCGTCCATATTGGTTCAATTAAAGTCTTGGGTGCTTTGAAATACCCCAAAGCTGCTCCAAACAAAATGTATGTTGAAGCAGCTGATGCCAAATATGGGGCGTTTGAAACGAAATGGATGGTTAGAAATCCTAGTTTTGCTACCGAGAAAGTTTTTAGTTTCATTGGTGAGTTTTCAAAGCTAAATTTTTTCCACTGCCATGAAATATTTTGTCATCTTGCATTTTAACGTATTTTTATTTTTTGACTTTGTGTATTAGTTTAAGTTAGCAATTTTGCTTCCCTTGTTGTACTTGGGTAGAAATCCAAGGGCTTGAGCTCATTACTCTCTCTGCAACTCATCCTGGAAAAATGAAAAATTTGCTTCATTGCATGAAACAAATAACATGCAAATTGTTCTCAAACTGTTTTATCTGCTTTTTATTTAAACGTTTTCACCCCGTGAAGAGTTGTGTGGCCCATTGGTAAACTGCGTAAAACATCACATTTCCAGGAGGTAAATGCACGCCTCTTTTTTATGTTTATTTCAGATATATTCACTTAATTTGTTTCGAGGATTTCTTTATCTGTTTTCAATTTCATTCATTCAAAAATAGCCTAAAACAACTCTAAGGTTAGATTTTCAAATAGCTAGATCAGAGAACTAAGCAAATTATGTACTATTTCCTGGAAAATGAGACTCAGTAATTTTTTTCCTCATTTTATTCTAGCATCTACGTATTAGACAAAGATATTATTCTAATTCGAATATTTACAAACAGAAAAACAATTAAATCTATTAAAAATTATAAAAACTTCTAAAATAAGATATATGTCAGCCCAAAACAACATTTTGAAATTAAATATGCAAATTTTCTTAAATTATTATTTAACTGAGAAAATTAAACTGAGCAAAATATGATTAATTTTTAATTTTGCTACACAAACTTTTAAAATATAAACCCCAATAAAACCCCAATTCTATTTCCATTATTGATCGGGCTCTTCCAGTCGACATATATTGAAGTTATATTTTATCCCATCCCAGGTTTTATTATATGTTTTGAAAATGTTAGAATTTTCTAAAAGTTTTAACTCACTTGATATGTTATTCCATATTTTCGGTCAAGGTAACTAAAACTATTTGAACCAAAAGTAGCTTGATTTAATCTGTAATTATATAAGCCATATGGATTTCTTTGAGAGCGATTAGACGAACTGCTTTAAATTTGAAAATAAACTGAAATTTGAAGATAGAATTTGCCTGTTTATCTGAAATAAATCTTGCATGGAATGGTTCAGTTGTTCTGGTAGGTGTTGCGAAACCGTTACGACTGCATTAAAACTATTTCTTATATACATAGGTATTATATCTATATCGGTCTTATAAATATATATTGAAATTTGATCATATATTCATATTTATAGGTTTTATTGATATTATAAATTTTTTGAAGATATGATATGTTCATTTCACAGAATGCGATGTTCTTTGGAAAAGATACGAAACGGGGGAAGACCCTGTCTGCCTCAGACTAATAACAAAATACAAAAACTGGATGGACGCTGAGAAGGAGTGTCAGCTAGAAGGAGGCGAGCTTGCTAGTATTACGACACAAGAAGAACATGAGTTTATCATGGATGAAGTTAAACCTTGTGGGTATGTTAATTTTATAGATTTTGTTCAAAATGCATGTTACTTAAGGTAAGCGGCTCTTTGACGGTATTTTGCAGAGTATTGAGCGTTTTCTTTTTCAAGTGAGAAATGAAAAGTTTACATTCTCTTTGTCGTAACAAAAGAAGATTTTGTAACAATAATGAAATCGACACACCATTTTCAAAGCGATTGGCCATTCAAGACAAAGCGAATACTCTCAAGCAGAAAAGCGAAACATGGCTTTGTTTGTTTTGTTTTTCTGCTTGATAGATTAAGCTTTGTCTTCGATTGCTAATCGCTTTGAAATTGGCGTGTCAGTTTCACCAATGTTTAACCGTTTCAGACAGTTTGTCCACGACTGCAATCACACTTTCAGTAAAATCTGTCATTCAGTGCAAGTCACAACGTCAGAATAAAGTAAGATCATAAAGAAGCGAAACCCTCATCGTGTGACATAACTTTGAATAAGTATTTCTAAAGACAAAAAAAAAATATAATACAAATGAAGAAAAAGCTTAAAGACAATGTTCAGTCATGGCTTTTGTCGGTTTAAATAAATTTAAATATTTATGAGTAATAAAAAGATGCTAATTGTCGATGCAGTCAATTCAAATATTATGAGACAGTATATGTATAAATTCATTACACCGGTCGTCTCGAAAAAAATGTGTCCATGTTTCAATACAAATATTTACAAAAGTACAACAGTAATCAATCAAGACGCTGCATATCTAAAATTTTCTGCAAATGTATCTAGAATCGGTTGTTTATTCACAAGTTTATAGAAGTCAATAGCTCTAAATTCTGCCAAAGTGAAAACCAAAGGCTTCTGCATAAAATTAGAGCTTTTTCGTTAAAACAGACGCTTGTGGTGAAAGTTCTTATATTGTGCTCTTGAAAAGTAGCTTTTGAAAGAACCTAAATTTTCTATTGAAATATTGGTTTTCTTTTAGATATTTTTAAAGAATATAGATTCTTTACTCTTTCAGAGGTATTAAAATAAAAGAACTTGACAATAACATATACACCCGAGCTTGGGAAAGTATGCACATATTCGAGCTTTGAAATCAAAATAAACAGAACAAGGCGAGAACATTCAACTGATTTCAAAGGAAAACTTAAATTCTTTTAGAAGATACCCCTCAAAAGCATGACACTAAATTTCCTGACAAATGCCTGTTTTGCTGCAACAAAACATTGATATCTTATAAAAGGCCTCTAGTTTTTACTTTGACATAATTTTGAGCCTTCGACTTCCATATCTTGGTGAATATAGAATCAATTTTGCAAGCATGTTAACTGTTGCAAAAACGTAACGCTTTGATTGCTAGCTGTTGTATATTTCTTAATACTTTCTATTAAACGGCGACACATTTTTTTGGACACCCGATACATAGTTATAGATTTTTCATTATTTCAATTTAATTTCATTAATTTTTAATCGTTCCTGGAGGATTCTTTGAAACATATCTATGTCTTAGCTGAAGAAACTATTGTATAATAAGAAAATGTTATACAATAAGAAAATGACTATGTATTCTATAGTTTTACATGGATTGGCTTAAACGACCGTTCACAAGAAGGAAACTATGTATGGACAGATAGTTCCAACAACTCTTTCTCCAGCTGGAAAGAGAACCAGGTTTATGGTGAAGTACAAAGGCATTATGAAGACTGCGTTGCCCTTGATCCAGAGGGTAATTGGTACACCTTTTCATGTCAAGATAAATTTTACTTTCTGTGCAAAAAAATATTGGGTAAGTCCGAGTTTTCATTATTCTCAGGGTTGGTGAATTATAATATTTTTAATTGACCAAAAAACCAATGATTTTAGGGACAAACGAGTTGAGGAGAAATTAACTTTTTGAGTTACTTAGTTATGTCCACGTATACAACCACACTTGATTCCGTCAATCAGTCACCACAGTCAATCAATCCAAGCAAAATAAACATAATCAAGCAAAAGAAGCATTTAAAATAGGAAATCGAAAAAACACTTAAACACAGAAACGAGGGCGATTCTACAGAGGTATCCTTGGCACTTTTCTTGCTTGGAATTTCGCTGTGGATAAATTTCGTTTGTTGTATTTTTTTGTAGTTTTTTGAGATGGCAAAAAAGGCGGGAATCGCAGCAGGATAATTGGTTTTACTTTGTTGAAGGATATTTGAAGGATAATTGACCTTTAACCTCAAAAAAAATAAAAGTAAGGTTGGATTTACTTGTTACAACAAATCATGGCGTGAAAAGGTTAGCACTAAGGTTAAAGGATAAAAGTTAATGGTTAATACGTGTAGCATTTTTGGTAAAAGTTGTCCATTCTTGTTCTTTTTTATGTAATATTATTTGTTTTTACTACTATTACACAATGTTTTCAATTGTCTTCATAACAACTTTTTAACAGTGGATCCCGCACTGCCAATCGATGTGGAGCCTCCAGCACCGGAAACCCCGCCTATTCAATTTTTAGCTCCAAACTACACATTGCCAGGTAAAGCTTAAAATTTTGAAATTGATTTCCTTTTTATTACCATATTCTAGGATTATTTAAAGGGGAAATATTTTAGATTTTTATGGGAAATTTTATTTGGAAGATTGAAAATTTGAATAATGTGTTGATCAAAATTAGGAATAAAGAAAAAAAAATGAAGATACTACTGAGGGGACATCCATCACGCATTGAGGTGAAGGGAGCAAACTGAAAGCGTACAACTATTGTTATTATGCTCACAATGCTTTTCCTACTATTCTTATGCTAGGTGGGGTAAAAAAAAATGTCAAATCTATAAAGTACGTACTCACTAATTTGTTTTAATATGTTTTCATTGATTGGTAGAACGTTTTATTTTTGGAATAGCAAAAAATAATTTCTCTCTGATCCAGCTCTGAGGTTGTTAAGATCATATCTCAAGGTTTATATCAATCAAATTTATTCTGAAAACAGAACTTTTATCACGTGGTCATAAATACTGAATGTTGATTGGCTGTTTTAAAAATTTAAATATATCAACTGGTAAATGAAATAGAAAATTATTCTATGCCAATTAAAATAGGTTAAAAACAGTGAAAACTTTTTGCAAATGGAATGCATTTTCATATAGCGTGGAAATTTTAAGAAAGATTTTTAGCCAAATTTTAGCCTTGGTCTGCGTGTCATAAACTCTATCTTAACTTTTGATCATTTCAGCAGCTTAAATATTGTGTCTAATTCAACTCGAGAATGAAACGTCAAATTATATTTATGTCGCTGTTTTGATGATTGTTACCCGTGTTTCAATAACGGTGTCACTCTCTACGACCTGAAATTCTGAAACGGATTGTTTTAGTTCTGAATGATTTGTTTCTGTTTTTAGTTGTTTCTGCACAGGCTGAGGAAACTGAGGAGGAGGAAATGACTGACGATGATAAATTGAATGACATGCTTGCATCAGTTTCAATGTCCCGGATGAAGGAGCTTGGCCTGAAGCCACCAGAATCAATCGCAAATTTGGAATCACTACCCCCTAAGCTTGGTGAAAAATTGAACAATTTAACAGAACAGGCAATGTCCCACGTTAACAAAACGAAGATCAACATAAAATTAAAGGGAACTGAGAAAATTGTGGAGCCTCCTCCTGGGCGGGAAAAGCCGAAAATGAAGGGACATCCAAAGGGTTCAAATAAGATCACTGTGATGAGGGTTCCTTCTTCTCCTGGACAGGAGCTGGTTGAAGAAGTGCCCGGGGTAACACCATTAAATTTACCTGGATCTGATAATTCCAAAAATAAGCAAAAAGAAGAGAAAGATCAGGACAAGGAGAAGGAGAAGCCAAAGGTAAAGCCAGAGGATAAGGATTTGTCAATTGGAGAGTCTGGAGATGAGGGTCCAGCCCCCGGCCAAGGCAAGAAGGGTGACGATCAAGTTGAATTGCCGACGCCTAAACTTGGGCAGAAGGTAAAAAAACTGAAGGAAAAGAAGTTAAATAAGAAGAAAGCAAACAAAGCTGTAAAAAACCCAAATAAGTCCCCCGAAACTCCCTCACGATTGAAAGATCCTGACACAAATAAGCCAGCACATCAGCGGCCTGTGCTCTCTCAAGGATATCCTTCACAAGCGGGTTATCCATCGCAGAGTTATCCTTCGACGGGCTATTTAGGACTCCCTGGCTTTAAGAAACACAAATTAGGCGAAAAGAAGCCATATTCAATAATGTTTGCTGGTAAAAAAGTAACAAATTTAAAAGAGGAAAGGGAGCATGCCAGTTCTAAAGAAGAAAACACGGAAAATGATAAAATTGTTGAAAAGTCAACAGAACAACCGAAAGAAGAAGACAAAACAGGTGAAGATTAGATTTTATGAACAATTCATATGCATGTTTTTCACTTTTATATGCGATTAACTGGAAAATGCTAAATGTCATTTTTCGCAGGAATTAGACAATATTGAATAGAAATTGAACATAAATTTTTAACTGCAACGTTTTTATAATTTGATTTCCCCCCGTAATCCTGATAATTACTCAAATGACTTTTATTGATTGTGATTTTTAATGATTCGCGAAATTCCGTTTACCCGTGATCGGATTCAAAATAAACCTCCCCTATCTAATTTAAAATTAGCACTCAAATGGAACGAGATGAAATAAATTTAAGCGAGGTTGAAATTATGGGTCACGTGTACATGCGTAGATTTTTAACATGTAGCTGGATCCGATGATCCCTTGTAAATGTAACTCATTTTCGTCTCAAGGTATATTTTTCATAGAAGAAATCCCCCATTGTACCTAAGTTCACATTTTTGGCAAGATTATTCAACATCAACTGAATAAGATCTCCGATATCAAATTCGAATCAAATTCGAATGTAGCGCTTTATTTGTCTGAATTACGTTTCAATCGAGAGCTTATTGTTTTGTATGAACCAATCAGAACCCAGGTAAAAGAGTCTTTTCGTTTGATTATTGCAAGGAGACAGGTTGAACGCACTAAGTTATCAATTTACACTTTAACTAGAAGGCGATAGGACACTACTTTTGGTAGGCAGTAGCCACAAGTGTATTTCATTTAAAGAAAAAGGTTAGATGATACATTAACTAATCCCACTATCAAAAAATATTTCCTTGGTTTTAGAATCAGAAGAAATGGAGGAAAATGACACAGAAGAAGTAAAAGCGGAAACAGCAAGTGGAGTATCCGGCTCTGGAATAGAAGGATTTGATCCGGAATTAGATGAAGATTTCCTTGACATGACTATTGATGACCTACTGTAACTTATAACTTATATTGATATTTAATGGTTCATAATTTTTTGCTTAACTTGTTTTCGTGTCATTCAAAAACAATGTTTCAGTAAACTCTTTCTAAATTGGACTCTATTCTTGGGACAGAAAATGTAACTTGTGGACCCAAAATATCCGCTACCCGGCAGAAAATGAAACCAGTTCTAGTTGCAGAGTATAATATGGAAGGGTTTTTTAAGTTATTTGTTTTAGGAAAAACTTGATTACATCATAGCTTATATAAGTTATGTCTACTGTATCGCAGTCTAGAAATAATGAAGTATATTTCACATGCGCTTCCGTCTGAACAAGAATTCTGAGAGATAAAATAACTTAATTTTGTTTACATTAGATGTAGTCTTCGGGATATTGCAATTAGAGAATTTTTTGTTCATTACGTCACAAGTAGTGCGCAGGATTCTAACAAAATTTTAAAAGGCTGTATATCAGCAAATTTTTGTTTAAAGCAACCAAAACTTGGATGAAAATGTATGAAACAAAGTAGCTACTGCTTCAACTTTCATCAATTTCATTGTCACCATGGTAATGAGATAAGCACCAAGGTCTTTTGGTTAAAGACAATTGATGCTAATTTCTCAAATTTTATAAAAGGGTTTTATGATTTCTAATAGTCTTGATGATTTCCCTGCGAGTGCTAAAGCATAAAGCCCGAAGAAAAATTGTTTACCACAAGAAATAACGAAAAACGCCAATTTGATATTTTACCGCTACAGGGCCTGGGGCCTAGTTTGCTGCCATGAAAACTATTTCATTGATTACAATCGTAATAAAATGATATTATATACGTTTGATGAAACTCTGAAGTAAATCAAATCAAAGTTGCTGAGATGCGGCCTCCTAAAATTTATCCAAATCCTGAGTACTACTTGTGTCGTCACATAAAATTTTTCTTATTTCAATTTCTCTAAAACTACATTTACTATCCAAAAAAATTAAAGTCCTGTTCTTCATTTCACAAAATTCTTATTCCCATGTAAAAGCGTTATTCCGAGGTCAAATTTTATGCTGCATAAGCTATTTAAGAGACTCATTAATTTTCATTCTTGCAAGCGAAAGGACAAAAGCAATTAATCTATTTATTTATTCATTTTTTCATTTATTAATTTTTCTATTAATTTTATTATTTATTTTGTTATTTATTCATTTATTTGTTTATTTGTTTATTTTTTTGTTCTATTAAACAATTTTTTTATTCATTCAATTATGCATTGATTCATTTAATTTTTATTTAAGAAGCAAAAAGTCGCATTCGCTTCTTTTCATATATGCTTTTTGGAGTGGTGTTTGTTGGCATAGAGTTCATTGCAAGATAGAAGAAGGCATTTTTTTTTCAATGCCCAAACATTTTTAACTCTTAAATAAAAACTCGTTGTTTTAAATAACTCAAAAAATTAGCTCTTTGTCTAGAAACTGCAATAGACAAATGTTTAGGAACATTTTCGTATTTTTCGAGATTTGCAATACAATTATTTCTTTTTCTCTGACGGTTTTCTGGAAACAGCACTGCACACTTTCTCGTCTCATTTGATAACAGGCAAAAACTTTTTGTTTTACCGAATTATACAATTTCCTATACAGGTATCTAGAAGATCTTGTTTGACGATTGTACATCGAGGTGAGCTTTTTATGATCTCCGCATGGAAATTGCAAGAATAAATAAAGTTGTAGACTTTTCTAAGTCTCAATATTGTGTCACCAATTTGGAAAACAATATTGAGACTTGCAAAAGTCTAACAACATTGACGATAGAAAATACATTTTGTCATCAATTGATATGAATATTCAACTCTTGCCGGAGATTTTGATACTTAATTTATGGAGGTTTTTTGCTTAAACTATCTTTTATGCTCGTCTGAAATGACAACAGTAATATTGACAACGCCTTGATCAATCCTGGAAATAAAATATTTCGTTTTGTTGACATAATGGAAGTCTCTAATCTAAAGACTCTGGCATCTCAACTTGCTACTTTTGTCATTTTTGATAATACAGACTAACTAGGTTTTATTGTTTTTATTATGTAGGTTACAACCTGAAGGTATTTGTAAAGTATTAATCTATTCAAATGCACTTCTTTACAAAGTATTGCAATAACAGCAACATAGAAATTTTACAGCAACATAGTATGGGAAGTGGACATGGGTGAACATATCTAAATATCTGTTTTCCTTAGTTCATCTTCTTTCTTCTCCATTAATTTGCAAAAGCTATCGAGCTATCAAATTTTATGTGAATATTCCATATTTGATAATTAACATTGGAAAATTAATTTTGTGTCAAAATATGTATTGTACCTTTTACGTACAAAAGTTGCATTTGACACACCAAGACTATATTTCACAAGTGAATACCTATTTTATCTATAATGTAATTGTTAACTCATTGAAATTTGTGTTTGACCATACTGAATGAAATCTTTTCTGGTTTTGTCTCCCTTGTATATAATATACCAAATTATGTGGTATTTTTTGGGATGATTTCACGTTTGCCCCTTTTTAGGTTTAATGTGTTTTGATGAATCGGATAACTATTCAAAAATTAAAAATGCTCCAACCCACATCACGTTTTCAAAGAACAAAACACTTCTATTAAAAATATTTCGAAGCATCTCTGGTATTTTCTTTCCATGTGCTTTCTTTTCTATTCAAGACCACTTTTAAATTTTGTTTCACGAATTATCAAAAATCAAAGAAATTTAAGAATTTCATCCTAAAACCTTTTCGTTTATTGTTCTAAAAGGTAGATTTGTTGTCCACGTTTTTGTCACTTTTACTTGGAGGTAGTAGAAATGCAAAAAGATCCCAATGTTGATTATTTTAAGAGAGTAAAGATTAAAAGAATTATGCAATAATAAATATCAACATAACTCGATTTTTCAACAATTTTTAAAAAATAAGGCTAAAATTACTACAAAAGTCTCAGTTCACTCATCCGCCTTTTATTTCTCCGATACTCTAAAACCCAAACAAACGGCTAAAAAATTGGCTATTTTGTTTGACAGCAGGTTTCCCGATAATCTAGTCTGCAAACTATGACACTTAGCTAAACGATGGTCAATAAATTGCATTTCTTCAAATATTTTTTATTTTTGCAAATGCTTTCTATTTTTTCCTTGTTTTTGCTACCTAAAATCGTTATTCAAAATTTTAAATTCAAAGAAATACTATATCTTTTTTCCGTGTTTTTGCTGCTTAAAACATTGCTGATACCTTCCAAAGTAAATCGTTCTCTTTTGCCCTCGTTTTCCTGCTTAAAACATTGCTGACATAATTCAAAGAAATGATTTCTCTTTTTTACTCGTTGTTGCTACCTAAAACCTCGATGATACCATTCAAAGAAAAACTTTCTCTTTTTTCTCGTTTTTGCGGCTTAAAACCTTGCTGATATCTTCTAAAGAAATTTGTTCTCTTTTTCCCTTGTTTTTGCGGCTTTAAACCTTGCTGATACCTTCCAAAGAAAGTCATTCTCTTTCTTCCTCGTTTTTGCCGCTTAAAACCTGGATTATACCATTCAAAGAAAATGTTTCTCTTTTTAAACCTTGCTAACACCTTTCAAAGAAAAAGTTTCTCTACTGTCCTTGTTTTTGCTGCTTTAAACGTTGCTGACATAATTCAAAGAAAATACTTCTCTTTCGTCCTCGTTTTTTTCTATTTAAAACCTTACTGACACCATTCTAAGAAAATTATTCTCTTTTTCCTAGTTTCTGCTGCTTAAAACATTGCTGATATGTTCCAAAGGAAAACTTTCTTTTTCTTGTTGTTGCTGCTTATAACCATTTCGATACCTTCTAAAGAAACTATTTCTCACTTTTCCTTGTTGCTGCTACTTGCAACTTTGTTAATAACTTCTAAAGAAACACCTTTTCATGTTCTGTTGTTGTTGCTCCTCAAACGTTACTGAATATTTTTTTAATAGAATACTTGAAAAATATTTTTTTTCATTTTTGTTGGTGCTAATATTCTTGATGATACCTCCCAAAGACAGGACTTCTCTATTTTCATTGCTATTGCTCCTTAAAACCTTATTGATACCTTCTAAATAAATGCCTTTTTCTCCTCTTTGTTGCATTTTGATACCAGCTAAAGAAAAGCTTTCTCTTTTCCTCCTTGTTGCTGATTAAACTTTGCTGACATCTTGAAAAGAAATAGTTTCTTTTTTTGATGATTGCTGCTGCCAAAACATTGTTGATACTTTCCAAAGAAATTCTTTTTCATTGCTGTTGCTGCTTAATACCTTGTTGATATTTTCCAAGGAACTGCTTTTCCCCTCTGTATTGCTGTTTAAACCCTTACTGATACCTTCCAAACAACTTTTCTCTCTTTTTTCTCGGTGTTGCTGCTTAAACCTACGCTGATATTTTCCTTACTGATACCTTCCAATGAAATTCTTCATGTTTTCTTGTTTCAGTGCAGTATTGACAAATTGTTTAACATTGCATGTATCGCTATGGTCAATTTCATAGGTGGGATACATCTGGGACACCAGTCAGCAAATACGTCTCCCGTAAATCCTTGAAGTGGCCTCTTCAAATAAACTCCCGTTCAATCAAATTGGCCCAAACAAATCATATATTAATTGATTGATTGATTAATTGGGCTAATCTGAAGGTTGATATTTGTTGGGAGGCCAAAATGCTCCGCATTTCAGTCAAATTTGCTTTCCATTTAAAAAATAC
>JAYJMH010039665.1:0-15351 GCA_036873815.1 Phacellophora camtschatica | reverse complement strand
ATGACATCGAAACGTCGCTCATTATTATCGTTGATATTTATAATTAAATGTTACAAAAATAATATTCTTATTCGAAACATTCAAATGTTCATTGTTTTTGAGACACCTTATCATTATGGATTCCATATAAATTGAACATAAAAAGTTCAGTATCAAGACCCTATCAAGAATAACCATAATGGCTACTATTTTTAACTTTTCAACAATCCTCCCTGAGATGTTGAAGCTTAAAATTGGCATTAATTCCCTTTAAAAATTGTATATATCAATTTTACACAAAAAACTCCTTTAAGTCCTAAGGAATTTTATTGCCATGACAATAAGTTAACAATACACAAATTTAAAATAAATATTTGTGTCAAATTTAAGTTACATTTGTTGACAATGGTATATCATGTTTCCATTCTTGCCAGTCTGGAAACTTTGCTCCATGCACGGAAGAACTTTGGTGCACGTTTTGAGCAAGAACGATAGAAGAACAATAGAATAAAAGAAATAAAACAATGCTCAAATGCACACTTTGGTGCATCCATGTGCAAAGTTTCCAATCTGGCATTCTTGAAGCTAAAATTTTTTGTAATTAAAAACAGAGGATGCTACTTAATTCATATAATCCGCTAAGATAATCCAATTTTAGCTATGCTCATCAATATAATAAAACTACAAATTTCATACCAGTACTAGCAACATGCAAATCATCTTCTTTAATAACAGATGCAATTGCGCAAGAACCTGCCAACCCAACCATTAATGATTCATCAAAAGGTCCCTCTGGAATTGCTTCTAAACAAATATCTCTGTCAAGTATTTGAAATGCTAATTTCAAAAGATCATACTCTGTAAAATTTCCTTTTATGTCATTCAAAAACCTACAAAAGCTCTCAAAGCCAGTTCCTAATAGCGTCTGCCTGTTCTTAAAATCACTGGGAAGACTAATTTCAGGATTATCATTGTGTACTGTGCCAATAATGTCATATGCATTGGACATTGTAATTTGGTTTTGGATCTGTAAATACTTTGCTAAAGCACATGACACATATAATGGGATTCTTTTTCTAATGGTTTCTGAACAATGATAGCCACTATGACCATCAAATATCCCAAACAACAGTGAATCAGTTGAAGGCAGATGACACTCAATATGACGGTCTTCAATTGGCTGGTTGGCTGAATATTGATTTGTGTCAAATCGAGTAACAACTCCCCTTCTTGCCTCATTTGAATATTCATCTCTGCTTAATATTTCATTCATTTTATCAACAGGGAGAATCGATTCTTGTTCAACCCTTCTTCCCAGAATCCTCTTCCACCATGGATGTTTATCTTCACTCATTCCACCATCTAACGCATTTACCACGGTTAGTCCCAAACCATCTGTTACATTCATCCACCAATTCCGAGTGTAGTTAATCGTGTAGAAAGAACTGGCGGCTGCAACCACAGCAAGAGCCGGGTACTTCATCATCTTGGATGCAAATGCGAATTGTTGTTGACCTCCACCGACCATCTTTTTCGCATCCCATACAAAATTACCAACCACCACCACCGAGTTCCTTCGAGATAATAACCTACTACCAACCATGTGTCTTCACACAAATTCTGTGTTCGGGCAGCTTCTGTATCTATGGAATTATCAAGCCAAAGATCTTGTTAGTGCATCCCTTTTCTGTATTCTTTCTGCAAAATGAGTGGCCTAACACGCCTTAAATTGAACGTCGTTTTTATAACAGCGCCATTTTTGCTTGCCAAAAAAAAACAAGAACACCGGGTGCAAATGCTCCTTCGCATTCTAATTTTTAGACGTTTGCTGGCATCATTTTTCGCGAGAAAGAGCAATCACAAAACTTGTTTTTGCAGAAACATCTCATACATATTCAAAAATATATTATCTAACAAATTACGAAAAATACGTATCTATTGTAATTATTTCAAATTAAAAATAACACTTTACAAAAAATAATTAATTTAACCATCACAAATAATTAAAACTTTTTTGGCTGTTAAAGATTCGAAATCAAGTAAAAACCTTAGTGAATGTAAATTTTCCAAGAAATATCATTTTAATTTTTATGCTGAGTCAACAAATTGTTAATCTGAGAACCTACAATATATTTTGTAACTTTCTCCAAAACGTCAACTTTATATTCTGAAGCAACGTTGAGTAACTCAAACGGGGCTCAAACGTGTCAAGTTTTTCACAAAGCAGTTCCAGTTTTCTCAATTTTCTGAAGAAATTCGAAATGATTATCATATTTTTTTCCGCTAAATACCTTCCTCTATTCAAAATAATAATGTTTTTTAGTTTATAAAGCAGAATTTTGCTTGTAAAATTCATAAAGCAATCAACTGGTTCCTTCTGCGTATCTTGAAATGAAAGTCAACTGAAGCGAATAACAATTGCTCTTGAAAAATTGCCTTCATATTTCGTCATATCTTTTACATGGTTTATGGTAACTTTTACACTTGTAATAATGTTTAACGGTTGAGAGACACACAAAGTGTAACTCAACTGTGTAACGGTTTAGAGAGACACAAATACAGACCAATAACAAGGAAAGAAGACAGCACGTTTGAGGTTAGCTTGAGTGTCATTTTCAACTGCATTTGTTTGAAATACAGTCAGGGATTCCCAATGCTCATGGTTCCAATTGACAAATTCACATCATTACATAAAATATGACAGCGACAATATTGCGACAGTGACAATATTTTGGAATTTTTCGGAGTTGGAAAGTAATCATAGCTTTCTAAATTCTAAATTTAATTCTAAATTCTAACAGTATTTTAAATTAAACTTTTCAAACGTGAAGAATCAAGATATTAGAAAATAATTTTAAAAATGGTAAAACTATATGTGAAGAGGTTCACGGAATATTAAATCTTCTCAGTTTGACATTGAGTTCTTTTTCTCTGTTCAGCAACGTTGATGTATGTTTCTTGTAAGCATCAAATTCCTAAATCAGAAACAAGATTGATAACAGTTTTTATAATGATATACTTCAAGTTTACAAAATCGTTCATGTTCTACACAAATGATAAATAAACTGTTGGAAAATACTGGACGGAGTATTTTTGGGGTGCCTAAAATCCACAGACAGTAAAAAAAAATTCGCGAAAAGAAAAAAACCCACAAGATTTGGTAGAAAACTAAATATTTTCAAAGCTAAAACTGACAAAAAGCTATTGTATCGGAAATTTTAAAGACACATCCACGCGTTACTGTTATCGAAAGTCTGTCAACCACAATAAACCATGCACAAATCCAAAAAACTGTACTTTCCATTGAAAGCAAAGACATCGTTCCAAAACTGAAACACTTATCGAATTTGCTTCCCATTAGGGTAGATATGTATTAACAGAATCGCATTGTTGAAACGTGTTTGAAACATGTTTCAAAAATTAGTTTTCGACTAAAAAGGCTATTATTCAAATAACTTACCCGAACAAGTTTAGTTTTAAATCGATTTGCTTCTTGGATTTCAGAATTCAACTTTCGTATTGTTAAATTGGTCGAAACCGATTCACATTCCCTCCTAAAAAAATTAATTCAATTTGTTAGGCTGCCCATTTTGCCAATATGCAAATTATTCAGTAGAAATTTAGTTGCTTTGGAAAATATGTTTTGGAACTATAAATTAATAATTTAGTGAACGTTATCATTACGTGACTAGACTAATGCTCCAAGTCTATTTCGTTTCGTTAATCAGTAAAAAAGTTAAATTAAATAAAAGATGGGTCTTTGCGGAGGAGGTCTTCTCCTCCGCAGGGTATTTTCCTCCGCAGAGACACATCTTTTATATCATTTAATTTTTTTCTATTTTAGACCTTTTTGGGATTGTGGGCTAATTCAAAGTCGGACTCTTTCTCATGGGATAACTACATAAATATAGTGCTGCGGTGTAACTACAACTTGAAAAGACAACACATGTATATAGACATAATTCGCCGAATAAAATGTGAAGTAGCAGGCTTAATGAAATTGTATTTGGCGCGGAAAGGATCAATGTTGGCAGATGGGTCTTTAAGTCATTGTTTCACAATGCAGCAAAAAATTTAACATACTTGAGTCGTTGATCAAGATGCCGAACTTTGTCTTTTTCAGCATCCAAATATTTCTTTAATTCGTCAACTTTCATCTCATTATTCTAAAATTTGTTAAAATATGTTTTAAAATATGTATAAAATAAACAAAAAATATATTTTTAGACAAGACAAAAATTCAATAATTTTTCATCTCGTATATACATACAATTCTTAACAAAATAAAGGCAAATATTGTAAAAAATATCTATACACAAGTTCAACCATCCACCACACTACTCGTATTTGAAGTCCTTACAACCCAATTCCAAATTGCTTTTCCATTTAGACAGAGTCAGTCACTGACCGAAGGAAGGTTTAAGAAAGCAAAGGAAAATTATGTGCCACACCCAAACCACACCTATTTTCCATTGTTTAATTGGGTTTCTAAAGATCATATTTTACGCTCAGAGGAAGGTTCATCGTTTTTCTGGACTCTGCACTTATAATGTCCGAGTGTGAATGAATTTAAATACAATAAATTGTTGTTGCGTGTGTACGTCGATATTGATCAATAAAAAAATCGACTTACGTACAAATGAATACGAGAAATATAATTAAAAAATAAATTACGTAAATTAATTATTACGTTCATTATTTTAATTTACTTATTTTTGAATTTAAATACAGTTGACATCCGCTAGCTCAAATGCTTGTATCTCGAGAATAAAGGGCTGAGTAGTCAGGATATACCAGCTGGAAAGTTGAATTACATCCGAAAAAAGCATTTTTTCCAAATTTGTGTCATTGCTGACAGTAACGTCGATATCTTTGTTCTGTGTTCAGAAACATTTTTGAGACTCGAGCAATGTGTACAACCAGAAATATCGCAAATGTGTATGTGGCTAAAGAAAAGCAGATAGCAGAAAGAACGAACGAAAGTCGACCAACCAAAAATTTCATTCAACTTCAGCAATTTTATTATTTTCTAATATAAAGCACAGGTTTGCAAATCAGAAGCCTTTTTGGAAAGTAGGAGACAACAAATTTTCTTTTTGGTTCGTTATGGTAAAGCCATTCAATCAGGATTCTTATTGTGTCAGATTTTTGAAATGTATGAATACCATCAGAACTGGAGCAGACCATCATATTATCATACTAATATGTACTATCTACCGGGTGCTCCAAAAAACGGAACATCTTTGGCGAGCTACCAAAAATCGTGTACTGTACGGATTACAATTATTACAGTTTATATTCATGTTCAAATGATTAAACTAGTTAAAAAGATTTTTGGTGATTTTTTCCGATGCGACAAAACAAAAATAAAATACAAAGATTTCGAAGAGAGCTTCCACGATGTTAATGCGATCGATAGGGATGAAAAGGAATGGGAAAGTGGAGATGAAGCAGTAATTTTAAATAGAAACAGTGTGATAGGGAAGGAACAGAAAAAACAACCTAACCATTCATCGAAGAGAATTAGTCCATGCACAGCACAGTCGAAGATGGCTATGTTTCTTTGCCCTCAGATAACCATTTGTTGGTACCAGTGCAACGTGATTTGGTTCTAGATCAATCTGCACTCAAAATTTCATATTCAAATTCACATACCTTTGCTATTCGTTGTTCAATTTCATATCCTTCCTCAAGCTCCTTCCTTCGTATTTCAGATTCCTGTAATGCCGCTTCGGCTAATTTTAATTCTCCGTTTCTTGATAACAATTTATTTTCAAGAACTTGTATTGCATCTTGAAAAAAAATCAAAAGTTTATGCTTGATACATTTCTACTATTTAAAGCAAAAAAAATACAGATTAATGATCCACAACCAAACGTCTACGAAAATTCTAAAACCCCTTTTCATGTTTTCTTTCCAAAATAGCAATCGCCAAGTAGAGTAGCAGTTTTAATAACTAATCCCCTTCCCTTATCTGAAACTGATCTATTTTCATATATGGCACCCCTTTCAAGAACCCACACTATCCATTTTGTTAACTAGTATTCAACAATAGCCCCCATTACAAACAGCCCCTCCTTTGCAAACAAATTGACCCCCCAATTACAAACAGATTTTATCTGGATCCGCCCTCAAGGTCCAGCTTATTGTCCATAACGCAAACATATGATGCAAGACAAACAAGATAATCAAACCAAATACTGGTAGTACAATTAAATCTATAATTAAAGCCATCTCTCTAAAAATAGCACTCCTAACGACTAATTACCATCATACATTTATTTATAGAGTGTACTACGAACTTAATAAAAGATAGATTCTATACGAACCAATAAAGCAAAGTATGACAAGCTATAAAATAATTTAATTTACAACAAACAAAAAGTTTAATGGCTCCCCTGATCCGGCAAGAATATCACAAAATACAAAAATATATGAAAATATTTTCAGTAAACAGATACAAAAAATTCATTAGGCAGGGGCGGATCCAGACCGGTTTCAGCGGTTTGAAAAACCGGTCAGAAAAACCAAAGTAAGGGGCGTGGTCGCTAAAAACATTTCCCGGGCACCCTATTTTTCAATATAAAACCGGTCACCATATTCTGCTGGATCATTCCCTGAAAGGTATATAGTATACCTAACAAGAGCAGATTTTGTGTTCAAAGCGATTAGCCATCAAAGACAAAGCGAATTCTCTCAAGCAGAAAATCAAAACATGACCTTGTCTTCTTAGGCTAGGTCTTGTTACAAAATCTGCTTTTGTTAGTCTATACCTATCTTCTTTGCTTTTTCCTCTTCAAGCAAACATGTCATCTCAACTAGCTGAGAATCTGTCCGTTGTTTTATCTCTTCTAGTTGCTTTGTAACATTCCTAGAAAAAAAGTAACAGTGTTGTTCTCAGAGAAACGTAAACAATCGCAGCAATTACAAACGTAAATAGATCCAAAAAATTCATTAGGACCCTTTTGGCGGTAAAACCAAAGGCGAGATTAGTTGGGTAAATACACACTGGCATAAATTGAATCTAGAGGCGTTGCTAATGGGGTGGGTGGTAGAGGTGCCACACCCCATAAATAATCAAGCACTCAAATGAAATTTCCAGGAAAAGTTTTGACAAAGTTCGGGAATTTTTGCTGGTGCATTTTTGCAGGTGCAGTAACTTCAGAGGTCAAACAAAATAAAAAATAGACTTTTACGATAGCGGATTCTATAAGTAAGAACAGAAAATAGAACCATTATTCTTTTATAAAAGCATTAAATAAAAAAAAATAATTTGGGAATACTATTGAAAATTTCAAAATTACATTCAAAGTTTCTTCGAAAGCCCTCTCTCGCCAATCCGAACAGGACGCCCCTGACCATTTTTGAATCTTGACAAAAATCACCATTCTACTTGCAAAATATAAATAAAATTTGGGAATCGCGTAATCATTCACGTAAAAAATTGATCCCTGTTATCTTAAGAATTTTACCACGGGCTTTGAAAAACGCGAGATGTTGTTTTCTAATCCCTTGTATCCCTGGGCCCTGCAACAACAATCTTCACAGACATCAGTCTAATTACTTCAGACCCACCCTAATCGCACGCCACCACTCTCCACAATTCAATAGTCGAAGTAGCAGTTACCAGATCTGGCAAAGAGTAGACTTGATCCAAGTATATTTCGTTTCGTTACTCGGTAAAAATATGTCACTGTGGAGGAAAATACCCTGCGGAGGAGAGACCTCGGGAAAATAGGAACGAAATTTCGAACTTATTTTCCTGAGGTCTCTCCTCCGCAGGGTATCTTCTTCCGCAGTTACATATTTTTTACTGATTAACGAAACAAAATAGACTCGGGGCAAGTCTAGGCAAGGAGCACGTCTAGGCAAGGAGCAAGTCTAGGCAAGGAGCAAGTCTAGGCAAGGAGCAAGTCTAGGCAAAGAGTTGACTTGCCCAAGTCTCAGTTTAGTGTTGTCAAAAAAAAAAAACCAAAAAAAAACCAAAAAAAAATAACGAAAAAAATAAGAATAAACTGCCTACTGAAAAAGTGCAAATTCACACCAGGATATCCAATGCAACATCAAATTTTAATGATAAAAAATATTTGTACCTTTCTCTTTGATCTGCTTCTTCTAGTTTCTTTTGAAAATCCTTCATATCTTCATTCATTTTGGCAATTATTTTGTCTTTCTCATTCAGTTTTTCACTGAACATATTTTTATTGTCACTTTGTAAAACGTAATTCTCCTTCCTCAGCTTTTCATTTTCAGCTTTGTATTCGTCTTTTATTTTGATGATTTCTTGGTGGTTTTTGTCAAGTATGTCGAAACGATCTTTTAAAACTGAATGATTTTTTTTCTCGTCTTCAAATTCGCTCAAAATATCTGTCATTCCATTTCGGACATTCACTACGAAAACAAGCAAATAAATTGGTAAATTAAGGATTATTTGCATCCATAAAGAGAACAATCAAATTCACAAACGAAGTCATTTTTTTAAAGTTTTTTACTAAAGTCTTTATCCGTCTACTACTAGAATTAAGCAAATCAAATGTAGAAGAATTTACTGAATCTGGTTTGGCAGGCCATCATCGAGCCTTACAATTGCCAAACATGGCATCTTTTGCATGACGAAAACACAGGCAGCGAGGAAAAATAATAAAAACATTTGCTATTGAATTAAAAAAATAATCTTACTGTGGGTCTGTTTTTGCGTGTATTTTCTTTAACAGATTCCCTGTGACTATATAAAAGAAAGTACACTCACCAGACACACGGTGAGACGGTGAGTTTTTCTAACTCAACAATAAATATTCTTATCAACCACGGCGAGGCGGAGGAGGAGAATGAAAGAGGACGACTTGACAGGGGGTTGGGAACAGGGAATGTGTACGAGAAAATACACTCAACAGACACACAGTGAGACTCTTTTTCTAACTCAACAACAAATATTCTAATCAACTGCGTTGAGGCGGTGGAGGAGAATGAAAGGGGGCGACTTGACAGGGGGTTGGGAACAGGGAATGTAATACAATGAAATACACGTAAAATAAACACACAGTGAGATTCTATTTTTAATTCAATAACAAATATTCTTATCATTTTTCCTCGCTACCTGAGGCCAAAATGACCAAAAGGGCACTGATAGTTACTGGAAAATAAATTCTTGAGATTGGTAAAAAAATTAATTGTGGTGATTTTTCAAACGCTTACTGTAACCTATTTTGGGACCCTTTGAAAACATACGTAAAATATATTAGACAGCAATTAACCACTTATCAAACAAGCGAGAGTAAAAAATATTTGTTTAAAAATTTATTGTACAGGAGATTGGAATAGGCAAGAACAAATGTTGTGCTCAATTTATTTTCCTATTAACTAAACTTCAAACAATAGTAAATCAGCATCTGATATTTTCTGCAATATTTCCAGCGATTCCCAGCCTGATAAACGATAAATAGAAAAATAAATAGAAAGCGGTAATGCATGTAAGTGAATGCATAAAAATAATACCATGTATACACCATGGTATACACTATACCTGTTCTGTCCTCAATTTCCATGTATTTCTTGAGATATTCGTCAGCTCTTTGCTTCAAAATGCAAATCAACTCCGACTGCTGCTCAATTCTGGACCTCAAAATTCCTTCTTCTGAAACTTCTTCCTCAGAAAGTCCTTTCAATTTTTTTAAAGTTTCAGTCACATCTTGATATTCTCGTTTAGTGTTCTATAAAAGATAATTTATCATTTAAAATCCATATTCAAATTAGCTGCTTCTATAGAAAAAATAAACCAATCAGAAAACTTTGAATTTGCATTGTTTGAATTGTACATTATTTACAATACATTGCTTGATTATAATTAAATTCTTTTAATTCGACTTATGTACAAATGAATACAATTAATTTGTTTATATTTGTTTACATTTGTTTACATCTATTACATTTGTTTACATCTAGTCATTTGAAAATTAGTCGAATTTAAAAAAAATACAATTTTATTTATCAATATGGACGTACGACGCAACCACGCAACAACAATTTAATATTTTCATTGTTTGTATTGTTTACATTGCAATGATCATAAAAATCGTATCAATACAGACATGAATACAGAGATGTGCCTTTCCGCAGAAAACAGTTTTTAAGAATAGTATGTCATCAAAATAAATAACATTGAGACCAAATGAAACAAATGCCTTTGCTTTTATAGAAACCAGAATAGGGTCCTAGAGAGGCATCGCCCTGGATGGAACGTCGCCCTGGATGGAACGTCGCCCTGAAATGAAACTCCTTTTACCATCAGTTCATTATCTAGGCGTTTTGGAAACAACTAATCTTGTAAAGAGTGCGTCTGGTTTGAAGTTACAACATACAGCTCTCACAAATTCAAAAATATAATCTGAAATACAGAGGTGTTTCACTTCAGGGCCCCATTAGATCCAGGGATCTGTTAGATCGCCGTTAGATTAAATCCTCTATCTTTTCCAATAAAATAATCCACTTTTCATAATCCACTTTTTCTCTTCTTTGTGCCGTTATGCAGATGAAGGACTGTGATAATTGCTAATTGTGACACTTCATCACATTCCAATACTATCTCATGATATTTATTTCAATTTTGTGCCTTTGTGAGCAACCTGATTTTGATGCATCCTGTATATTTTTCAAATATATTTTTTATATTTATTCAACTACCCCTCTTGCATGCAAAAGAACAATTAACAATAGTATACATGACAAATTTGCATGGATAAACCATGCATGGATGACTCAGCAACAAACATGACAAACCAGTAACAATCGTAACGAGTAACAAGTTTAACAAGCAAATAACTAGCGAAGCAAGCAAGCAAGTAACAAGCGGAAATAGCCAGTAACAAGCGTAACAAGCGTAACAAGCCAGTAACAAGCGTAACAAGCCAGCGACAAGCCAGTAACAAGTTTAACAAGCAAATAACTAGCGAAGCAAGCAAGAAAGTAACAAGCGGAATTAGCCAGTAACAAGCGTAACAAGACAGTAAAAAGCGTAACAAGCTAGTAACAAGCGTAACAAGTAACAAGTTTAACAAGCCAATAACTAGGAAAGCAACCAAGTAACAAACAAGTAACAAGCCAGCAACAAAGGGGACAAGCCAGTAACACTAACAAGCAACCAACGGCCCCTGTTGATTTTAATTTCTGAACGCTCAGGCCACATCCCATAACTGTCTAAAAAGTTTACATATTTCACAGCCTCTTTTAGCCTCGCATTTCTCAGACGCGAATTCATTTTTCGACCATTTTTGAAGCAGAGTTTTTTCTTTTTGCAGCAGCATTTGTCGAGAAGAAAAAGCCTGTGCCTATGTCACGTTTTCAGAATTATTATGATACAATACGAAAATGTTTCTGCTCATTATCTACTTCATGAGTTATCAGCAAAATTGCCACAATCACTCACAAGTAAAACTCTCAAAAATTTCTTGATCGCTCTTGATCAAATATGACAATTACACTCTGTCTAATAACGTGATCACCTTTGCAAATAAATATGCCTGTTACTAAATTCTTCACACACGAGGCAATTTTTCAAACAGAAGCAATCTTTTAAAACGAAGGCGGTTGTGTTTCTTGGGATTTCCCCTTTCTATATTTTTCGCAAATCGGCACGCTGCCAGGAAATATCTAACTTATATGCCAAGTTTATCTGGAAATTGGCTCATTCATTGCATCCTGGCAGTTTGCAAGATTTTTTTAGTTAAGTAAACGACGTAATGATTTGATGATACGATGCAAGAACTGACTCGCTCGCCTCCACAATTTCATGTACTGCATTATGGTTCTCAGTTCTTCAGTACCGCTAGCCCACCCGTCACGTCACAGCATGTCACACAAAATTTGCACGATTTCTCCGCCGCCTGGCGATGCCCCTTTTTGGCTCCAATGAGATGAGTTGGCTTGCTGCCAGCTCTGGATGCCTGACACAATGTCCGGCCAGTTTCATCCCTCTTTCCCATATTTTGTCTGTTACTCTCGGAAGGTCTGCGTAGAGGTTTGTGTTCTTGATGTGGTCCTTCCAACTGGTATTTAGAGCCACCCGAAGCAATCGTGTGTATACACTTTTTTCATGCCATGTAGTGCACTCCATGCAAGATCTCTCTTGATCTTCAAATCTTGCTCAGATGATGCTATCCACGCACCGAGGTATTGAAAGTCTTCAACCATCACTAGAAGTGTCCCATAAGCAGTGGTCACACTCTTGTCCTTACTGTTGAAGGCCATTATCTATGTCTTCTTGGCATTGAGTTGGAGCCCAATCTTCTTGCACTCCTTTCCTACCTAAGATTTCTTGCCTATTCCGCTGTGTCCATAACCAGGCTAGTGTCGTCTGCAAAATCCAGATCTTGGACCATGACTGTCATGGTCCAAGACTGTGTGTGCTATGCGGCTCTTCCTCGGTGCCAATGTGAAACCTAGCTCCTCTTCTCTCGTATTCATTGCCATCCTTAAGGCGTAGTCCAGAACAACTACAAAGAGAAAGAGGGCTAATGTATCACCCTGGAGAACACCAGTCTAATCTCAAACAGCGCCGTCTCACCATCAGGAGGTATGACCATTGCCTCTTGAGTCTTGGAGTAGCTTTCAGCAATCGCCTTCGCTAACTTCTCTGGTACAAAAAATGCCTGAAGTATGTCAATCAGCTTCCCTTGATTTATGGTATCAAATGC
Source organism: Phacellophora camtschatica (assembly GCA_036873815.1). NCBI lineage: Eukaryota > Metazoa > Cnidaria > Scyphozoa > Semaeostomeae > Ulmaridae > Phacellophora > Phacellophora camtschatica. Next base: position 2,683 of record JAYJMH010039665.1, on the reverse strand, counting down.
TTTTTGAAGTCAATAAAGGTATCACAGCAGACAGGTTCCGTTTCTTGATTCCCTCCATAATCCACATCAGTGCTACTATCTGTCCCACCGTCGTGTGCTTCTCACGAAACCCATTCTGAAACGTCCTTAGCAGAGGTCCTAGACAGGACTGAAACAATTGAGACAATCCCATTCTGCCGTAAGTCCTAGCAACAAGTGAGATAAGAGCAATACCTTTGTAATGTGTTGGTGAGGTCGCCTGCTTTGGGTAATAGGACGATGTTGGGTGTACTCCACAATTCGATAAGTTCACCGGATCTATAAGCTTCGTTGATAGAATCAAGTACAATTGCATCCACAGGTACATACTTAAGAACTTCCGGCACCATTCTATCTTTTATTAGAATTTTCATGTATCTCATATTACTTATTGTGTTACGTGGCCAAGATAGATAAGCAATGCTTTACTTGGGTCACATATAGTACAGTATTTGTATCAGGTATTGTATTTCTATAAATGAATTTGCATTCATTCCTTCATTCATTCCTTCACTCATTCATACATTCATTCTGCGCAGCTCTTCCCACGCTTGAGGCTTGCCTTAGCCTTCGTCTACTCTTCCATAGTGAACTGACCTAACCGTCGGGTATGGGTAGGCAATGAAAGACTAGAACAATGGGTTCGATTTCCTCTTCGATTCGGGCTTCCATCTCAGGAGGATTACCAAGAATATTTTTGAAGTGACAAACATCTACACACTATTCTGTATTTTCTCCCAGGATCTTGGCAAACTGTGATGAAACCTTTTCCTGTCGTTTAGTAACAAGTCCTTATGTGCTGCTCTCATCTCCTCTCTAGCCTTAGTGATCCTGGAGTCTAAGCATTGCTCCTTGCTTCGAACTTTGGGGATTTTCTGAAGACATTTTCTCCTGCTCGCTTATTGACTGCAACAAATCGCTGTTCTACCCCTGGTACTAATGATACATTTTCTTGCAGTGCATTCTTTGGCAACACAGTTGTGTTTCCTGCCTTTGTTCGCCAGTGTGCATCACTTTGCGAAGATAGTAATTTACACGACTTTTGAGCTTTTCAAGCGAATCCCGCTTGGTGTCATACGCCTTGTTCGATATAAGCGCCCAGCTGTCAAGCACTATCTTTTCCTGTATACCTATTTTTATATTGGGTGTATAACATGCAACACTTTTCATACGCAATGGCCGGTTTTCAGGACAATTCTGCTTAGTGGTGATGTAGAGACAAACCCCGGCCCCGAAACACTCAATTTTTGTACTTGGAACTTAAATAGTCTTACTGCGTATGACTTTTTAAGAGTTCCCTTTTAGAGGCATACAACTCGGTGTATAACTCTGATTTGATTGAGATTGTAGAAACTCACCTTGATAGCACTGTAGACCGAGATAAACCGGCCCTAAATTGCTATACTTTCATCAATGACAACCATCCACAAAATGTGAAAAGAGGTGGTGTTGGGTTATACATCAAAGATTCCCTTCCCTCAAAGAGACGTTCTGACCCGGTGGCCCTCCCCGAATGTATTGTGTATGAGATCCAATATTAGGACCATTGTTTTTTCTTGTGTATACCAACGATCTCACCGCTAACTTGAAACGTAATGCTAAGCTTTTTGCCGATGATACACCCTTGTTTACGGGTTGTTCAAGAACCCAGTGCAGCTGCCGAGGACATGAACCATGACCTGGAATTGATAAGCCAATGGGCCCATGATTGGAGGATGTCATTTAATCCCGATCCGCAAAAACAAGCTGTCCAATTACTACTTTCAAAGAAAAGGCATGAAATGGACCACCCCGTTATTCTTTTTAATAACGTACCCATGAAAAAAGTAACTGAACATAAACATGTAGGTTTCATCCTGGACTCGAAGCTTTCTTTCTCAGCTCATATCAAATCTGCTATCTCTAATACGAGAAAGGGTATTGGTCTTCCAAAATATCTCTCCAAATATCTGCAAAGGCATACCCTGAATGAATTACATAAGCTATATGTGCGACCCCACCTGAACTACGGGGATGTTATCTATCATATTCCAGCAAAATTTTGTGAATTCAGTCAAAACATCATTTTGCCAAATCTAATGGAAAAAATAGTGTCTGTTCAGTATTCAGCTGCTCTTGCTGTAACAAGAACATGGAGGGGAACTTCGCGTGATAAATTGTATGCAGAGCTTGGCTGGGAGTCACTTAGTTCCCGAAGGTGGAGTAGACGCATGTATATAATTTGTACACCCCCTTGTATACAAAGGAGCAAATCCCCTCACTCCATCAGTCGAACTACTCTCTTCGCAATCAGGATACTATTGGACGAATAAGGGCAAGAAGAAAAATTTCAATCAAGCTACTATCCTAACTGCCCATCTGAATGGATTAAACTTGATCCTGAAATCAGGCTTGCACCGACTGTTGCTGTTTTCAAGACAAAGCTTCTATCAATAATTCGCCACCCTGCAAAACCTGTCTTTGGTGTTCATGACCCAAATAAGGGTCGGTCTCAGCAGACTAAATTTCCCCCAAATTCAAGCACAATTTTAGGGACACCGTTAACGCTATGTGCCCAACGAATGACGGTATTGAGGACACGGAGCACATTTTGTTGCTTTGCCCTTCATTTGACATTCAACGACGAGATCTTCTCGCTGGAGTTTCTGTAGTATTACGACCATTT
>JAYJMH010039654.1:0-15351 GCA_036873815.1 Phacellophora camtschatica | reverse complement strand
TATGTGTATTACAACAAAAACAACTTACAAGTTTCAATTTCATCTGGTCTGAAATGCTTCTCACAAACATGCAGGGTATTTGCAGCCAACTGACGTTTGAAGTTGTCATCTTCAATACGATACTTTCTCAAAACGTTCAAAAAGTGATCACGCCATTGTTTGGTTTCTTGATCGTCTGGCCTACGCGGAGTTGGAAGCTTGAAAAGTCCAACTCCTCTAGTTCTTCGGCTCGTTCCACATTGGTTAAAGGCGCAATTGTCGCCCGGCATCGTTCTTAATAAATTCACATAAAATCAACCATAAATTCACATACTCGTCAACCATCATTCGCAAATATGTTTTCTAGTGAAAAGGCCAGCGTTGTGCACTTTGGCTGTGCACGTTCGTTACCACGTGACCGCAACATTGTTGAACAATAAGATCGACGCGCGAAAAACAATAGGTTTCCAGGAGTAAACGTATAGAAATTTTATGGGTAAAAACGTATAGAAATCTCCTTGTTGTCTGATTCCAAATCTCTTATGGATGACAATTATCAAATAAAATGAAACAATATTTTAAAAATGGATTGGTTTATAATTTCAGAATGTTATTGTCTTTTTATTTTTTAATAAAAAGACAATAATGTTTTTTTATTAGAATGTCAGAATTACCCTCAAAATAGACTTTCCTGTTGAAAAGTTACCTGATCCAAAATTTCGAAAGGAGCTTATTAATAACGCAACAATACGAGCAAAAGAATTGTATACAGATGGAGTTAATATAGACATTGAACAGATTGTCAAGAAAGGATCAAAGGAAGAAGAAGCGTTGACAATATTTTCAAAAGAAATTACAGAACGTTTTCACGCAGAAATTCCTGGTTCCCAAGTAAGGTGTTTTGATTTTTAGAATATTAATTTTTGTAAAATGTTTGCTGCCGTATTTTTAAAGATTATTTATGCCATAAAACACTACTATACAATGATAGCATGGCGGTTAGAAGCAACTAATTTAACACAACTAATACACTACTACATTAAAAGTTAGAGAAAAAATAATAGTATACTTTTGAGTCTGATATATTTTTCATCAAAAGATATGATTTTGGCTCTAAAAATTAGAAATCTTATACTTCTTGTAAAATATTAAGAAATAGCATATAATTGTTAATAAAAAGACGTTATAGATAGCAAAATTTCATAATAACATGCGCCATACTATTTATTATTCTGTTTTCTCTGGATCAGCTTAAGATTTCCTCCGACACGCCCTCCTAACCGAGTTAGATTGTACTGCCCCTAGGGTTTTTATAACATCATTGTTCTCAGAACAAAAGAGAACAAAGGTTTAAATGATAAATTGTTTTAAATTATTGGCGGGCTCCCCGGTTCCGACGGCATTTTGTTGTCATACTATTTGCTGTTTGTTATTATTGTTATAATGTCATTATGTTGTAAAATTGTTTGTTATTTTGTTGTTATATTTCTCGATGCTCGTTATTATATTAAACTGTTACCATTTAGCTAGACTTTAAGCATGGGTTTTAAATTACGATTAATGTTGTTTGTACAACGTATCTTACTGTGTCCTATCTTGTGAAACAGTTGCCCCTTCGCTGAGAGATAGTAAAGAGAAAGAGAGGGAAGTTAGGACACAGGAGCATGCTGTACGATCAACATTAATAGTGTTTTGAAACCCAAGCTGTAAGTTATTTCCATAAAATACAAACAATAAGTCCCATAGATGTCCCATAAAAATAAAATGCCCCATAAAAACAAAATATCGCATATAATAGAAGCAAAAACAGAAGTATCAAGAATTTAGCTTCTCCAAAGAAGCTTTGCAAGCCTGTAGCCTTTCTGGGACACCCGCTTTTAATCTTCTGACACCTCTGTCTTCAGGTATCTTTTGATGTTGCATGGTCACCAGATTGCATCGATTTACGTTGCTATGACTACAAACAACTTGCAGAAGTGACCGATTTCTTGGTTGTGATGTCATATGACGAGAGGAGCCAGATTTCTGGTCCATGCATTGCTGGACCAAATTCAGCTTTTAATACTACTTTTAAAGGTTAGGATGATTTTGTTAACTGCTTTTATCGTTTGTTGATATAAAAAGCTTTCATTTACGTCATTTTAAAGCTCAAAGATTTTTAAATTTAAAGGTCTAACTTTTAGCAGAAACACAACCCCAATAATGTTTACGGTCATTTGCTGTCGTTTTTAAAAATCTAGCGTTAACTCGAGACGGACGCATAAGTAATCTAGCGGACGCATAAGTAAACAACTGTGTTGTAAGGACCCACGTGAGCCCAATTTTTAAAAAGTTTAGGAGTTGTTGAATTGCTAAGGCTAACATAACATGCTTGCAATATTAATGTTGTATTGTACTCGAAATCTTGATTAGTCGAATTGTGTTGTGCTAAGCAATTACACAATCCCAATGTTTGCCAATGTTTGTGTTTTTCTATTATATTTAAAAATCTAGTATACCTGCAATTCAAAGGTTATGTTGACATCAAATCTAAACACTTTTTTCTAAATTACCCATGGTATCAGATGTTCTTTTATTTATTACTCGTGGTATAGGGACAAGGCCTAAGACGTATTTCTATCGACCAAAGTTTTGTCATTTTTGGTGCCAACTTGATGCAGTCCACTGTTAAGGTAGGAGGGCATAGATGGGCTAAAATACCCTTCACAAACGCATTTCTAAAATGGGCAGGTACAACGTTTGAAGGGCACTTTGACCACACCTTACTTTCATTGAGCCAAACAGAAAGCACAAACCCTTCACTTATATGATAATGGTAGTCCCTAACAATCAATGGCACATAGTAAGCTGTTTTCTTCTTGCGTTTGGGCTGGAGCTCTGACATCTTAGGGATAAATGAAGAAACAGAGGCACTACTGTTGTAGAACGAACTACCCATTAATCATTTTTTTACTGAAAAGTCTTGTACCCAAGGTCAGAAAGAACCAGAGGGCCCTCTGAATATTGAAATCGGTGAAAAATGGCACATGAAATTAAGAGGTTTTTATAGTTAATTTACCATTTGTGCGTATTAAAAAGGTTCTAATAAGACGGGAAAATGTGCTAAACGTTTACAGATTTTAAAATAAAATAAGTTTAAAATGTTTTTAGTAAATATTTTAAAATTTCAGGCATCAAAGAATATTTGCAGCTTGATATAAACCCCAAAAAGCTGGTTCTTGGTCTTCCATGGTATGGCTACAATTACCCTTGCATCAAGTACAACGATAACGTATGCCAAATTAAGAAAGTACCGTTTCGAGGAGTGAGTTGTAGTGATGCTGCTGGCCAGCAACATTGTTATTCCGATATTACGTCAACGTATCTACCGAAAGCAATCGGCGGGAGGCAATTTGATAAAGACAGTCAATCGCCATTTTTCAACTACAAAGAATCTGATGGTTCGATGCATCAGATTTGGTATGATGATCCTGAAAGTTTGACAGAAAAGTATCGGTATGGGATCCAGGATTTGGCCCTACGAGGTTTGGCGTTTTGGAATATTGATTGTTTGAATTATACAAACACTGCACGGGCAAAAGAAGAAACTCAAAAAATGTGGAATGCAGTAATTGTTGATTCATAAAGACCTATTACTGTCTTGATAAAAAAAAATCCGCTGTATGCTGTATGCTGAATAAAAATCAAAATAAATAAACGACGAAAACGCTTTGAAAATTACTACGTTTAGAGCAATTTTGAAATTAGTTACTTTAACATTGTTGATTCTATAATTTAAATCGAAGCATAGGAAACAAGCTGTACGCCTTCCATTTAATGTTTTTATATTATTTTATATTTATTAACAAGTTAAAGATTGCATTAAATACTACAAGAAGACGCTACTTTTATTTTACTGTCATGTTCTGCGTTTGGTCACTCCACTTGTCCAAGACGACGTTCTTCTTCTTGATTAAAAATCACAGCCAGTGGAGTGATCTTGTTTGGTCAAAAACTCTCTGGCAGCTTTGACGAATCCCTTGAGCTGCCAGCAGTATATCAACGGGTTGAGAGTGGAGTTCATAAGGGACAACGTCGCCGTCCACCCGTGCACCATATGCAATGTTGTTGTCGGTGTAACGAACAAATACAGGATCACAACAATGGCGTGCGGCAAGTAACAAATATACTGCGCACCAACGATCATCACAGTGACTTTCATGGCCTTTAGGTTATCGTGCGCTTTTCGTTTTTCTTCTCGCAACTCATTCTTTGCAGTTCGAATGCTCGAGTTGATGTCGGTGTCGTTTTGGCTAGTTTCATTATCGTGGTTATTTGGAATATTCAGAGAGCAGTTAGCGCGAACATCTTCCGTGATGCGATTTTGTGTGGCGCGTTCTCTTTTGCTGCATGAGCTGGCCGGGTGAACTTCACGCAATATTTGCCTTGCAATTTTGGCAATCTTTCCTTGAGAATAAACTGTCCAAATGAGTAGACACACGAGCGTGATCGCTACAAATATCGTGTATAACATAAACTTTGGCGTGAAAAAGCTTGCGACGACAGTAACAAGTGAAATTGTCCAGGCTGTGATCATCACAATTGAAATTCTCTGCCGACTCGAATGGAACATTTCGTAATTAAAAGGATAGAACACGGACACGTAACGATCCGTTGCGATTAAAGCCAAGGTAAGTATGCCACAATGGCCGAAAAAATAACCAACAAAATTTAACGCTAATCGCAGACCACACGAGCTTTCAGCCTGGCTGAACATGAAATTCAAAACACTGTTCATTGGAAATGTTATCAATCCACACAATGAATCCCAGAAAGCTAGGCCCGAAATGAAGACATTCGACGGCGTATGCAAGCTTCTTGTTTTGTATATTATGATGAGTGTAAGAATGTTAAGTGTTCCCGTCACTACGGCCAGAATGATGTTCAGAACTCCAACAAAAATAAAATTCAATTTGAAGCCAGCATTATACACATAAACTTCATGAAAGTAGTAGCATTTTGTTTCGAAGATATTGCTGCGATGACTGTCCATTGCAACTAACAAAACTTATTACCTTTTTGCTGTTCAGTTTCTTTATTTTGTTCCAAATTGAGATCCTTTCCTGCCTTGATAATTATTCTAATCTTTAATTTCTTTTAAAAGTAAAAATTTTCTCCACCGTCTGTAAGCTACTGGTGTAGCCAGGATAACTGCACGCAAGCTGCAAGATAATGCATTTTTTCTTCTTCTCGAAAATTGTTCTGAAACAGCTTTATCGTTGCTTCATTCATGAGATCAAGCTGATGACGATTTGAAACTTTAACTTGAAGCCAGACGAATTAATGTTTCACAAAAACATCAAAACCTAATTTCACATCCAAAAATCTACAGCGTGGAACAAGACAAAGATCCATTTACTGGGCTTTTAATTTCTACAGCATTTCTGTTGTAAACTTTGATGAAGGATATCTACAACTTTATAAATTAAGTTTGAAGTTTCGATATATTACGCATTAAAGACAGAAGCATCTCATTTCCAGTACTTTTTGAGGGGGATTTGATGTCAAACTTTCAAAAAAGATTATTAATTGACTTTCCTTGAATTGTCTTGGAAACGATTCCGCAAAACTGTTTTCTCTACTCCATTGAATCATTCACTATGATCGAATTGACAATCAAACATCCGTTGAGCGCATTCATTGGGCAGTAAATCTTTTCTTGACTTCTCTGGCAATTTTCATTCACAGGCAGGTGCTTTATACTCTTACAAACACAAACATATGTTCGACCATGTTCAACCGTAACTGTGCCTTTAAACCAAATTTTGGGCATGCACTTTTAGCATCTAAAAACAGAACAAATTAGTAGATAAGTCACTTCCAGAATATTCATAACAAATTTGTCGTTATAAGTCGTTATACGGTATATGATAACATTGGTCACATGCTGTTAAGTGCTACTCGGGAGGGGGGAGGTACACGTCCCACGGTCGTACGGGGGTGTGCCGCTGAGATTTTATAAACCCACCCATCTTAAATGTCCAAATTTTCGTGTATACCCAACGTTAATGTAGTTTTTCATTCCAAATCACCCAGCATTAAGGACAATTTTCAGATCTAACCTAGACTCGTTTCAAGTCTATTTCGCTTATCAGTAAAAAATATGTCACTGCGGAGAAAAATACCCCTGCGGAGGAGGTCGCTATTTTCCTCCGCAGTGACATATCTTTTAGTGATCAACGAAACGAAATAGACTTGGAGCAAGCCTATATTGATCTAACCCAACATAAGGCATTTTTAATAAAAATAATACCAATGCTTAGAGAATTTACTGCCTTCAACATCCTTATCGGCGGCACATACCCGTACCCATATATTAGGATGTAGCCCCCGAGAGTGTTACTCGTCGTCAATTTGCGGGAAATTTTAGCCAAGCCGACTAGAAAACTAACATACGTATTATCATTGTCATAAGAAAAACTTTTTCATATGATTATGGTAATATGCAACAGAAGTAATCTTTTAAAGCTCATAATACAGTTTTTTCTTTTGAACTCTAATAAACTTTCTTATCAGTGTCCCATCTGCTGTTGGCTGGTGATCTCCATAATCTATTATTCCTAAAAATTAATCAGCTAATCACAAAGTACTTCTTCAAAAGTACCGTATTGATTCGAATAAACTCCCCGGAGTTTATTTCCGGAAAAAAGGTTTTTCGCCCAGCGTCTTTTTTAAAAACCGGCGTTTATTTGGATTAGGGGCGCACATCCAAATGTGTCCTCTGAAGGGTGTAAATAAATTGCCGACTAACAGAGGTATTAACCAGTGTTATTGTTTACAAAATCAACCTCAATAAAGTTAATTTAATATACACATTCAAACTTTATCATGTCATCATTAAACGGTCCGTCAAGTCTTTTTCAATGGCAAAGATGATGAGCTTGTCGAGTTGTTCTTGTTTCTGGGGTGGCAAAACTATTTTTGGTTCCCCGACAATTAAGGGTACTGAAAAAGTCATGCCCATGCGCGTCCTTTAGGGAGGTCCGACAACCCTTTGGGAAAGGTCCTTGGGCATGCTCCCCCGGGAATTTTTTAAATAAACGGTCACTAGATTGGCTGTTGTGGCCTATTTTTCACCTTAAAACTATATTTCTCAGATAGGCCAGATAATAAAAAAAACTAGGGGGGTTTATTTCAAATTTAGGCTTTTACTGTAGATTTTTCATGAATTTAAAGCTAATCAATGGTTGCAAGGACAGCCCATCTAGAAATAACTTGCAATTCAGTTCTTACAAGTCGTAAAAAAATGGGGGTCTGGCTTGGGGTCTTAAAGTCTGGGATCTTGAGGTCCAGTTCAATGAACATTCCGTTGAGTCAGATCTGTGGTCAGATGGAGGAGAGGCGAGGAGAAAATGTGTGATGAGGAGAGGCGAGGGGAAGAATAATCTTCCGCATCTACAAAATGCAATTAAACATTTTAAGACTGTTTTTTGCAACTTTTTTTATTCTCGTTACTGCATGCATAATCCTTGGATTGAGTGGTTTTCTCAGTTTGTCTGAAGCACATCGTAAAAAGAACCCTGCCGCCGCTGCCGAGAAGGATTATGATGTGGTGGCATCAAAGGTGACAAGGAAGTCTTTCGTTTACAAAAATGTTACGATTGATGGCGGGAAGTTGGTGTTCAAGTTCAAATCATACTTTGAAATGGACAGGAAAAATGATGTTATCTTTTTAAAAGACAATTGTCTAAATCAGAACATTGTGGAAGAGCAGAAGAAGGTAAATAATGGAAAATTGATCTTGTTGACAAACTTTTTGTATTTCAAGCTTGCAAGTTACCGATCGAATATGCATTGGGGGGAAGGCAAGCTCACTGATGAGATATTGGAGGCAAGAATCATGGAAGTACTTGATGTAGTACAAGATAATTTGCAGCATCCTTATATTCAAGAAATACATATGTTAGTTCATGAACAAGAGGCAGTCGATTTCCTCAAGAAAATAGAGTTTAAAAATGGCAAAAAATTAGTTGTTAAATTAACTAAGGAGCCAGTTACAATGAAAGTACAAATTTTGTATGCATCATCTTGTCTAAAAAACAAGGTAGTTGCCATTAGTCACCAGGACAACAAATTTGGCCGAGGATGGGACATCTTCAGTCCTGAAATTTTGCGTAGCAAAAAGATTATGTATGCTTTAACGAGGCACACTGCATTAAACATAAGCTGTGGTGGTTCCCAAGGCTCAGCACATTGTGATCCCGGCTATCCATATCTTGGCAGTCATGACACGTTCGTATATTCTGTTGGAAATGGATTCACTGCTTCGGAACTTAAACTGATGGACAATATCACACCAAATTTATATGGAATGGAAAACGTGATGATATCGATGTTTACGAAGTTGGGATACAAAGTTATGAATCCTTGCCCAATTTTTTATGTACATCACCACCACTGCATAGCAATTAGAGATGGTGGACGAAAAAGAGTAAACACTGCAGCAACTACTGGTTATGCCAGCTTTACAAATGATGTGCAGTAAAATTAGCATAATTTTTTACTGAAGTGTTAGGTTTTGTTGTTGCATAAGTTTAATTTAGCAGGCTTGCAGCACTATTTACTTAAAAAAACAAGTTGGCCTAATTTGAAAGTCTGAAACTATTTAAAAACTTAAATAATGAAGAGGTTTCTTGAGTTAACTTGAATGAATGAAGAGGTTCCTCAATTTAGTTATCTATAAACTTTTGTTTATTTTTGTTAAGGGGCTGGCCAGCTTAAAAAAAAAACATTGATTTTGTTGCTGAAAAAATCATTCTATTAATTCTCTGATCCCCCTTGTAATTCTTGGTTTTTTAGAAAGGAAGGGGTACAAAATTCTCAAAAATCTATTAAAGTTAAGGTTTCTGATATAAAAAAAGCAAGTAAGAATAATCAAAATCAACAAATAGAAAAATGGCTGCAGCAAGGGGTTTGGGCAGTCTATAAATTACTACCCCCAATCAGATGGATCAGTTTGGAAATTTGGCTAGTGTATGTGCGTTGTTGAACTGAATTGCAAGTTATTTTTAGATGGGCTGTCCTTGCAACCATTGATTCTCTTCATGAAAGTTCATGAAAAATCTACGGTAAGAGTTTCACAGCATCTTTTTTTATCAGATAAATCCACAGCATCTTTTTTTATTCATATTCACTAATCACCAAATTTGTTAGTTGCACGGTTGGATTGAAAAATAAGGCCATATGTAGAATATTAGCAACTGAAGAATTGTCTCATACCATACATGATTGTACCGCCCCCTTCACAAGGGCATCGGTTGATATTTTGGGCTCTGCACCGGTACCATAAAGCCAGATTCGCATTAGGTCTTTGAAGTCGCTGAGGTCGTAAGATGATTGACTCAACAAAATAAAAAATAGTCTTTTTTCGCAAGTATACAACCCTATAGAACACAACGCATCAAACACATTTCGATATCCATTCCAAGGATACAAATGAGGTTTTCAAACACCTGCTTTCACTGCAAACCAACTTACCATTCTTCTACCGGGTGTCCCAAAAAAGTATACATATTTGGTTGGGTGCAGCGATGTGAATTTAGGTTTGATCAATGGCTAATCACTCTCAAAATGTTCCTCGGTAGTCAACTTGAACAGAGATACCTCGTTTGCTGGTATTGGTTTGTTGTGAGCAGAAATATTGATCTTGAAAGTTCAAATTTGTACCGACCTTCAAACCAGAGACTTGGCCTTTTGGCCTAAGCAAATTCTTGAAGCACATCGAAATTAAAAATTGAAATTAAAGAAAAATCAAGAAATTGCCTATTGGGTGACTGTAGGTGACCCCTGGCAAACAGAATATAACAAGATCTAACATTAATCAAATTTTATCAAGGCTGTCGTTGATTTATGTGAATCACATCACATGTGCGTGGCATATGGGTCATCAGCAACGAGCAACAACATTTTATAGAATAGCGCAACAACAACAGCTTTTCGTATTTTTAAAAACCCGAAACCTGAAACCCGGAAAAAAGTTTGACTGCATTATTGCTGGACTTAGGAGCAGGTGTATTTGACTGGGAACCAATCATAAAAGCGCTCACTGTCTCTTGAAACATAGGCTCTTTTACCTTAAGCCATGTTTCTTGAGAAGGTAGATAATGTTTGTATTGTATTCCAAGATTTAAAATCACATTATGCCAAATTAATGCATGGAAAATGTTCAATGGTTTGTACATACATCATATTAACTGCGAAAGGTGGAAAGGTGGAAATTCAGTTTTATTTGGGTGGCTCAACCACTAAAATATTACTCAAATTCCTGACAGATACATGCCCAAACTTTCTGACCAAAGTTTTCAAAATGACCTTTTTATTTACCAATAATTTTTCATGCATAATTTTTCATAATGTGTCATGCATTTCTTAAACAAAATTATCATAATTTTTTCTTTCTAGACAGAAGAGATAATATCAAAAGTAATCCCAGCAAAAATATTTGACATTGATAAATTATTGAAGGTATGTATTTTTGTCAGATTTTCAACAACAAAACGTTTTCAGTGATTATTTAATTTATTGAATAAATTAATTTGTAATTTTGCAAGTGGCTACATGAGAAACTTAGGATTAATGCAGTCACATATCTACAATGTAATTAATAAAATAAATTTTAATCTACAGGGTGGCCACATAAGATGGTAACATGCTTGACAGAGTCTGATAACACAGATACTGCCTCAGTGCCTCTAATTATGTATACCGTAAAAGCTCTGAGCCCCTGGCTGGGGGCCTTTTTTATTTTTGGAGGCTTGAGAGGAAGGGGTTAATAGAGGAAGGCTCAATAGCTTTAACAATAAATATGAATAACCTAATTTGTATACTATTCTGTACACTTCTCTTCAAAATTGATGTCTTTGGGTACCAAGATATTTATCTGCAAAAATCATGTGACTCAAGCAATTCTTATTGAATTTCTTTTTTGTTTTCAGAGTGATACTTTTAGGAAAATAACGGTTGCAGACTTGCATCATGATATAAAAATACCATCTCATGGTCAAAATGAGCATAACAACTCTATGGATAGCACAACTAAGATTTTGGATGGAGAGATTCAGGTAAATTGTAAATTTGTTGAATTGCTGCATATCTAGCAAGGCTTTGATTCAGTCATTTATACTGCATTCACATTGAAAATAAATCCAGGCTAAACTAATCTTGATTATCAAATAATGCATTCTAATTGGTTGAAATTTAATCTGGATTAGACAAAGCTGGATTTACCGTATTAGTGTGAATGCGTATCAGTGGGAAATTGATCATCACAAAATTATTAACTCTGATAAAAAAGGTTAAACCTAGCTGTTGGTGCTTGTTTTGGCAAGGTCCCCCCCCCAGTGCTGGACTGTTGATGACTGCTCTTTTTTAGAAAAACTAATAACCCTCCAGAAGGTTTGCTTTCTTATTGTTTTGATTAAATCCCATACAGGAATAGTTAGCTGTAACTGTAATCAAGGAATCAACTCAGTGTTTGTCACATAAATGTAAAAACCTAATAGTCTGGTTTGGTGGTGTTATTGAACAGAAACCAGGGGACCAATATTCAGTGCTTGTCATATACAATACTAATGGCCAGGTTTGATGGTTTGCTGTTGTCATACTTTTTTAAATTCAATACCACAGATCATGAGGAAGCTTTCAATTTAGCTCGTATTGCGTGTGTTATCATTAGCTTGTTTCATTTCCTTGAATGTGATTGAGTCTGCAGTTTATTTGGAAATATTTTTGAATAGCCATGATTATTTGGTATCCATGTGATTATTATTTTCATTAAAGAATCCTGGAAAAAAGAGGAAATATCAGGCAGATTCAGGTACTTTCATAATTTTAAACTTTATATTTGTGTAAAGCCTGAAACTGTAGTTCTTTGATGATGAAATCATTTTCTTGAGAAAAGCCATTGTGGAAACGAACAAGCAAGTACCATGATGCTGATGAGGCTTCTTGCATATATATGTGAGCCATCAAGGATTTGAACCCTTTGAATCTTGCAATTTCTGAACTTGAGAATTTTGCTTAAAAAATATTGTAATTAATTTTTAATATTTGTATCTTGTATGATGTTGAACCGTTTGATTTTAAATTTTTTAGCTAATGAATCCTCAGACATGAGGCAAAAGCTTCAATGAAATAAAGTATGATTTTTTTAAATAACTAGCTACCAGTCAACAACACTATGGTAGAGCTATTTAAATTTTCTAAAAATTGATACATTTTCACATACAGAAGGATTCAGAAACATTTTAAGATTGGGCAGTTTATTTAACCGGGCGGTTGTATGGTGGAAAATTGTGGACTGAAAAATTGTGGACTGGAAAATTGTGGACTGGAAGAAGCAGCATAACTTTTTAAACAACATAACACTGTTTTTTCGAGAAGAAAAAATTGTAATCTCCAGGCAATTTTTTAATTGAGATTTGAAGCAACAGAATGGATCCTTTATATCCAAATTAGCCTGGTTTATATGAAGCCGTTTGGCATCATGTTTTTTTATGCAAACAATAGTTGAAGGGCAAAATATGACGTGATCATTAAGAAGTTGAGAGAGCAAGAATAGATATTTTGAAGAGTGATAAAGTTTAATTGACTTGCTAGAGAAGATGGAGTTTTCTTGTACCCTCTTGGAATTTATATTATAAAAATGCAAAGAAGCAGTACCCTGAATTGATCATCGTCCTGATCAAATCATTTACTTGTTTACGATAACTTTTTTGAATTTGTGAGAGTTTATGATGCAACTTCAATCTAGATGCACGCTTTATGAGTTTACTTGTTTCAAAAGCATCAGGAAAATAAACTAATGGTAGGTAAGAAGGTGACTTATTCAGGGTGATGAACCATTCAGGGCGACACTCTGACACACAGTGGTACTACTCTATATAAATTATGCATCAAAGACAAACATGTTTGTCACAAGCCAAAATGATGGTCTCGAAGATGAAAACATTTTTCTGCTTTTGTTCCTATAATCCATTTCCATATTGAAACAGTTAAATTAGAAAGGAACCAGTTTTTTTCTGTTTTAAATTTCGATTACCATAATTTGATAAAAATTTTGCTGTTCAAATTGTTTTACTTTATTGTTTTTTAAATAACTTTTTGAATTTTATTTCAGATTCATCTTACCAAAGCACAATACTTATTAACAATGTAAATATAAATTTTTTATTGAATTTAACTTAATTACTGTTTGAAGTAATTGTAATTCCAATTCAAAACGCTTAGTAAGTGATTTATTATACATTCAATATATATAACATATATTCAATATATATAATATATATAACAAAACATAATATAATATAACAATTATTCTGCGACCTTAAGTTTCATGCTGATGCAATCACCAGACAGACAAATGAAGATATTATTATTAATACAGCAATATCTATACATGCAAATTTGAAAGCAGTTCTGCTTGGTGTAAAAAAAGGACCGAGGAAAGGATCTTTTAATCTTTTGATAGATATTTTCAAATGTTTTTATTTTATTCGAAGCTTTTCTGCTTTTATTCGAAGCTTTTATTCGAAGTTTTTGATAATTAATATGGTGTACAATGAAATTTCTAATAATAATAATTTAATAATAATAATTTTCATTTTTTTGTTGTTTCTTAGAAAATTTTGATAAAAATTCCCCTGTTTGCGATTTTGAACATTAATGAACACACCATGCGATGTATAGTGTTTTTAGGTCACTGTAATACCAATTTTTCTATTATTCTATTTAGAGGAAACTATTTTGTCGTTTAGCGAATTTTCGTTAATTTAATCACAAATGAGAAATTTTACAAATGATTTTTAGACTGTATCACCATTTTAATTTCTCTTCATTTCAAGACCTTAACTCCAATGATTGAAGCTTTAAAGCCAGAAATAAAAGACTTAATTCAAACATGCTCACGGGTAAGCATACAATTATTCATATATATATATACATTTTTGCTGCATCATCAGAATAAGACAATCGATATTTGAATTATCCTGGGAGTCAATCGAATGTTGACTCGAGATCTTATTGCGACGCAGGAGCTTATCAGAACGCAGAAAAGCCTGGTAAATTACAGGGAGGTCTTTTTTAAATATCTCTGAGAACAAGTTTATAAAAAGCTGGCTTTTATTTAGGCCGACCGACACAACATTCTATGACAACATTTTCATCATCAACACTGTTTTGTGGCAACATGATTTTCATGTCATGTCAAACTCAAATTTTCATTTTCTTCTATTTACAGTTGTCATAGAATAAATCAGTTAATCACAATACAATCATTTACAAAAAATCAGTTAATCAAAATAAGATCACTTACAAAATCAGTAAATCACAGTACGATCACTTTCAAAATCAGTTAATCACAATACAATCACTTACAGTAAATCAATTATAATAGTAAGAGAAAAGCTGTCGGACAAATAGAAAAAACTCAGCAGAGCTATCTCTGCCATTTGCGCAAAATTTGTCTTTGACTTGTTCTTTAATAAAATTAATCAGATACAAGCGGAGATTTTAAAAATTCAGTTTTCTTGGCAAAAAGCCACAAAGCGTCCGATAGAGTGCAGTGATGGTAGTAACTTTAAGGTAAGCGTGAATTGTAGAAAGTTATAGGTCGAGGTAAATTTTTATATTTTCTTTATATGCAAATCGAATGTCGTTTCAAAATCAATTACCTGTTTATGCGCTGTTTTTTGTTTTCAAAATAACTATATTATGCCACATTTAATTTATATTTTTATACCAAGCTTTTAATTCCTGTGAGTATCTGTTATTTTCTCGCAGTCTTTTCCTTAAGCATGTTGTTAACTGCGGAACAACGCTATTTTTGTGATGGTAGAACAAATAGTCTTCAATATTTTATGAAAGTTTTGTCAAAAGAGTTTAAAAAGTTTCTCTTCAGAATGATTTTTGCTTATTTTAGCTGTGTGTTATCCATCTAAATGTCAGAAATTGTTTTTATATTCGCTTTATCTATGGACAGTGCCACGTTAATAGCACACAGTCGTGGAGCTGATTGGGTAAATTAAATAACAAAAGAGAATATAAATTAGTCAAGCTTCAGTAGATTTGGTGTACATCGAAATTCATGACTTGATAACAATATTACTCTATTTATTCGAAGAAGAAAGAGTAATGTCTTCAAGCATAAGCTCAGCATAAGATCTAGGTAATTATCAAACAACAGATGTCATTCAGACATCTATGACATTTTGTATTTTGTATTTTTATTGACTATTTACTTGTATATATTTTTCTGTAGCATTGTAATTAATTTGTTGGCTTGAATTAGCATTTCTATGTATAGCTATGTAACTTGCCAACTTTAAATAAAATGAT
>JAYJMH010039653.1:0-33888 GCA_036873815.1 Phacellophora camtschatica | reverse complement strand
TAGTCTTTAGTCTTTAGTCTTTAGTCTTTAGTCTTTAGTCTTTAGTCTTTAGTCTTTAGTCTTTAGTCTTTAGTCTTTAGTCTTAGTAGGTTTTTAGTCTTACTTTTTTAGTCTTTAGTGTTATTGTCTCAGTCTTAGTAGGTCTTTAGTACTTCAGGTACTTCAAACATCAGACTTTCGTCGAGTCAAATCTAATTGATACCAATTTAATCCATGATAAATTCATGTTAACATCTATCTTGTCAAATTTAATGCCACGCGTCAAATATGAGTCAAATTCAACTAAGTTTTGATGATTTTGCAATTGACAATGTAAACAAATTAATTACACCTAAGTCCAGTTTAACGTGTGAATTAAAGACAAATTTGATCGTGTTTGTGACAGGCTGAATATGAATTATATTTGACTCGACACAAGACGAGTGCGACGTTTGAAATAGGCATTAGAGCAACGAGCAACATGGGGAAATTTTGTGTCAATAGTAAAATTCACACGCCAATTTTAAAGCGATTAGCCTTTGTTTGTTTGTTTTGACTTTCCACTTGAAAGAATTCGCTTTGTCTTCGATAATTTCATGTCAATCTCACTATTGTGACCAAATCTGTCCTTGTTGCAACGAGCTGAAAAAATAATTCTTACCTCCTCTAAATTTAACCAACGATGTTATGAGGTAATCTGATGACATTCTTGAAAAGTAATCTATTTCCAGTTCAGTAGGATGCTGGAAAATGCGATGTACACTACTCTTTAATTCTGGACTCCATATGATAAAATCGTGATCATATTTGTTGCCATTGACTTCGATATGCACACCATCGTCGTGTCTATAGACAGCAGAGACTGGCGAGTTATAAACAATATTCAACTTATTGGCTGATGCTGCTTTCTCCCACAGATTTTGAAACCCACTTTTCGCCAGAAAATTTCCTGAAAGTGAAAATATGTTTAACCCTGCGCAATGATAAATAGACTTGCTCCAAGTCTACTTCGTTTCGTAAATCAGTAAAAAATAAAAAATGTCACTGCGGAAAAAATACCCTGTGGAGGAGAGACCTCAGGAAACTATGATAATACGAAGTAGAGCTTGGTTAAATCTTTTCAATGATTGTAAACAATTTCCATTGCTTTGTAAAGTGTTATGCCCCGATTAAACTTCGCGCTTCTCGTCGGCCGAATCCAATATCACTAGGTTCGACTCCAGCTAGCAGAGGCGAACTTTATAACAATAGTGAAATTGACATACTAGTTTCGAAGAGATTATCCCTCGAGAACAAAAAGAAAATCTCTCAACTGTAAAACGAAGACAAACAATGTTGCGGAGGAGATGTTTTCATTTTCCAGTTAGGAGAGTTTCGCTTTGCCCTTGACGAATAATCGCTTTGAAACCAATGTGTTAATTGTGAAAAGCAGAAATCCAATTGAATCTTTATTACTGCTATGGACAAAATAAGTATGCATTAAGCTCGTTTCTGCACACGAGAACAACGACGTTGAACTGTTAGTCGAGCTTTTTGCCTCAAAGTTCAAATTAGCGCCTAACAACCATAACAACTAGACTTATAGAACAATCAATCAATTTATTTACAGAATACAAATCTTACAATGCATGGTTGTTTGTTTCACTCCTCCGCCTGACCTCATATCCCCCGCTCAAATACGGCTCATAACTAATGTTGAAAAGTCTGGTCTGTTTTTACAGCCTCTATCTAAATTGCATTTTCCGTAATACACACCAAACAATAAATTTCAAAAGGAAGAACGTTGAGATTTAGGAAGAAGCGGACTCGCTCAGATTTCGGAATTTCTTACTGGCAAAAATAAATTACTTTCTATGTTCATACTGTCAAAACTTGTGATGAAATCAGTAGAAATCAGTATCATTCCAAAAAAAAAAAACGAACGCAAATTTCGGAGCCAATAGTTTTGTTTTGTCGAAAATTGAAACATTGAAGCCCCAAACAAAACATCAATATTAATTAAATTTGTTTTTCATTTTTAAAATTTTATATTAAAATCGAAAAGTTTCGGACGATCAAACTTTGGAACATAAATTTTTCCGAAACTTTAATTGTCCGAAACTTCTATAAAAGTGTCCGAAAGTTTTTTTAGGATATTTCTCCTCAAAATATATCCATATCACGAAGCGCTATACAGTTGCATTTTTTCATAAAGTTATGCTTTATTAGCCTATAGATAAACCATTTCTAGCGGAAGATTCATTTTATTTGCTGAAGGTAAATTTTTGTTCCAATTATCCAAAATGTGTCCGAAAGTTTTGTCGGAAGTTATTTGTCAGAAATTTTTCAGTCCGACATTTTTCGATGTTAATGTAACTTCATCGTCAGCATTTATAAATTTTAATGAACTTGATGTTATTTAGTCTTCTTTAAAATTCGTTCTTTGAATAATAATTCAGATTCTTGAGGCCAGTTATCACTAATGTTATTGCGGAGCATAATAAATTTCATGTTTGAGGCACTTTTCTGGAAGCGAAGTTGATTTTGAAAATTTCTTTTCAAGGTGATTAAGAAAATGATAGGTATGGCCTCGAATTAAAGATGTAAGTTTTACTTTATAGAGCATCTCTACAGATATAGATTCAGATATAGACTCAGACGCGGCGCTTATTCAGAAGCCGCACTATATCGGGCATTTACTGTAATAATCTAAATGGACATCAAGGAAAGACCTTTGTTTCCAACTTCTGTTTTCTGTGATTATATTGTTTGAATGAATTTCATTGTTTCAATGATGAAATATTTCAATAAATTAGCATACTCCCTATAAAAACATTTACCTAATGTGCCTTGTGGACTTATTACAGTTGAAACCCGCATGAAAGAAGATATATTTTTGGGCATCAGATTGACAAAAGTTCTTATTTGATAACCTTAAAAAACAAAGCTGGGTATAGATGAAGGGTGATTTGACTAAATAACGTCAAGAATTGGACACTCGTAAAATTCACAAATTCTCTCATCAACTTTAATTTTAATAAGGTTAATAAAAGTTTAGCTCGAAGGTTTTCTCTTTAAACGTTCTTGCAATTTCTTATGCTGGTTGCTGTGTCTCAGTTTGCTTCACTTACTTACTACAATTTTTATAATATTCACTTACTATTTACTTACCTTTTTATAATTTTTACTTACTATTTGCTTCACTTACTTACTACAATTTTTATAATATTCACTTACTACTTTCTATTTATAGACAGCCCTGGTTGTTTTTTAACAGTGCATGCTGCAGCCGCTTGGCGTTACAGTAGGGACTATTGTAAAAAGTTCAGGTAATTTACGTTAGTTAGTGAATTGTTCTCATGTATAATTAAACTAACACTTACTTTCAGTTGTGTCTCCTAAGAGCAGTTGCAAAACACCATTCATCAAGACTGGTGTATTCCACAGCAAGCCATAAAATGCAGGAGTCTCGTCCAGATAGCCATACCCTTGCATTGTATGCGTTGCAAGGAGCAGAGGTACGAGGGCATCAACTTTATTCGTTTCAAGAAATTTCAAATACGAGCACCTGAGCTTGTCCAAAACCTCTTTTGATGGCCGTGGCATCAACTCAAATTCATACACGCCAAAAAGGGACTTGTGAAGAGCCATGTATCTTTGAATTTGCATAATCAAACCTTTGATGGCGACATTCGGATCTATTGTTTTAAAGTAGGCCATTGACTTCTTCACCACATACTGCGTGTAAAGAATCGAAGCTTCTGTGTTATCAAGCCACACGGACGGCAAAGATCTACTTATTAAATCTCCCGGTGAGTATTCTTTGGCCATCGCTAGCACTTCTTCGTATCCTGGGCCAATGCAACACGATCCTAGTTCATATGTTATGTCTTGGTAAACCACTGATTTTGATTTTCCTCCTATCCTGTTGCTTTTTTCGTATATTTTAATATTTGAGAAACCACGTTTTTTCAATTCTATTGCCATGTGAATTCCTGAAAGTCCAGCACCAATAATTGCTATTTTGTCTGACTTTGTCTTTGGACCACCAATGTCGATGTTACCAAAAAGTGATTTTGTACCGCTCAAATCTTGTGCCCCAACCGTGGGTGGCTGCTCATTGTTTAAGGATCTGTAATATGAAGGGTTTTTTTTTCAAATCACAAATTTATTAAAATTTTCAGCAAAATTATCTTAGTTTCTATTTTCAGGGAAAGCTAACGAAACAAAACGAACGATATGAGTCGTTTCGTTTCGTTTCGAATTCGAGTGGAAATGGTGAAAGGCTTACAACAGTTGAGTAGAAGTGAATCAATAGCTCTTGCAGGTTCGAGAGCGGAACAGGAGAAAAATCTTGAACCCAAGTCCTTCATTCACTCGAAAACATGTATTTTTTTTGTTTCCACAGAGATATAACAACACCTTTTCAGATCAGAATTTGAAAAATGGGCTTCTCCCTCTGCTGAAGGGCTAGGATGGTTCTGCCCCCCCCCCCCTCCTTCCAGCGCACTGTTTTCTACACCACTAGTTTACAAGGTAAATGTTCGGTGGAGACTCAGGATTTATTGAGTGACTATTCTTTGGTAAAAACCCTTAAATATTTATATTTTCGTCTGGACCAAAGTCAGGAGAAAATAAAAGCAACACGGTTTGCATAAGAACTAAAACTAAAACATCCCTTTTTTGTTTCTATTTTAAATGCAACAAAGATTTAAAATTAAATATTATCACTTGTTTTCCAAAGAAAATGAGGAATATTTCTAAAATATTTTTCTTAAATCTTTCTTAAATATTAGGGTAACAGAAACCAATTTTGTGATTTTGAAAAGATTTGATATCACTGTACAGAAAAGTGAGCAGCCTTGCTCCGAACGTAATGTTTGATCTTTAGAAAGTTTCCTCATTAAACAATTGAAAGTAGGCGTGGTTTGGGTGTGGCACATAATTTGTCTTTCTTTTCTTCATCCTTCCTCCGGTCAGTGGCCGTGCAACCAATCGTCTTTTATACTCAAAGACGCCTTTTACGCGTTTTCGATTTTTAAAATGAGTATTTTTCACAATTACAGCTAACACAGACATTGTTTAAAGTAAGCGAGGTATTTTTTCTGTAAAAAATAATTATCATACGAGTTTCAAAGTAACTAAAAGCCGATTATTGCAGCATTTAATTGTTTTTTTAATTCCATACAAGGTTTTCACAGAATGGCTTATGAAGAGTGTTCACACGCGTTTGAAGGAAAATTTGATAATTTTCAAGACTTCGTGACACAAACGAACTAAAGCTTTACATGCCAACTCACCGTTTTCCATGGCTTTTCGTTTCTGCAACAGACAGCAAAAATAAGCATGAAAATGTTATACTAATCGTTTTAAATCTTGATAGAATCATTTTCAAGCAGTTGTAGCGCAGCAATGATGCTCTTCTTGCGAGAAAGTGCTTCTTCTGCTTTTAAACGAGACTTTCTATTTTTTCGACTGCGAAAGAAGCTTTTCAATGATGTGAAAGCAAATGTTCTTGCATTCTAATGCAAACAATTTGCAAGGGTCATTTCCACTTACGGTATATATTTAATTGCACTTTGCTTCCTTTGCCATTAATTAATAGCCAGCTGTTTCTATTATTTAATTTCTCAGAGCTAATCAAACAACTTTTTTCTTATGTTGTATATTATAAATAGCACATGCACTTTAATATTTTATTATATTATATTTACATAATCAAAATGTATTTTATTTCAAGTTAATTGCGGCATTTTTCTCTTAACTTAAACCTTGGTTTTCACAAATCGTAAATCAACGGCGACCATCGCCAATTTCTATGATAAAACATCCAGTATAAATACATCGCAATCGTATTATTGCAAGGTCAGGAAGGAGTCTGAATCCAGCTAAATATTTGCGCGTAATTGCAGAAAAAGTGCGGGAATCTATTCAACATCGGCAATGATTGCCGATGTCTGGTTTTAATAAAAAATATTCTGTCTTAAGACATCAGTGATGATCGATGATGATTGGAGATGTTCGGTGATGCTTATGACAACCCTATTTTCATGCGTTTCATATGTTTCATATGTTTTAAGGCATCGCCATGCATAGCGGATACCGTCGATACCGTGAATGCGATGCAGATCCACATCAGCGATCTTGAGGCTGCCACTTTTTACTTGCGTTAACAAATCAATTATGAATGCATGAATGGTCATTTATGGAAATCAGGTTTTACTGGGCAGTGATTTACTGTTTGAAAAAACCGACGATGGTTTATTTATTAGCAACTGCTTTATAAGCAACTTTAATGAAACTCGTCTAAAAATTAAGCAACCCCACTTCTGAGATAAAATTGATATAAGCAACTTACAATAGACAAGAAAGCTATTTTAAATAAATTGTAATTGGAGCAAGCTCTTTTACTTTAGTAGAAGGTATTGTGGCCGTGAAAGAAACTGATTCACCCAGTACTACATTCAACTTTACTGTCCTTAATTACACAGTGCTAGTTTAAATTTTCATTTAAGGCCAGTGTTAAATATCTAAGCAACCTTGCAAACAGGTTTCAAAATTTGACCGAAAATTAAGCAACTCCAGTACTACTCAAAATCCATTCAGAATTCAGTTCAAAATCATCCAACTGCATCAAATTGCTTTCTGAAGAAACAGAACAGACATTTTAAACAATGTAATCACGATTGTTTTAATTACCAAAGGAATAGGCTGGTTGTTAGTTTCATTTTAAAAATATCAACGGTCCGAGGATACAAAGTAACTTCTTTTAAAAACGGTAAAGTTTCAAAGTAACACATTGTTCCGTGGTAGAAATCTTGACACAAGTTTTTTTTTTAATCCCGACGAATACAATAATGCACTAATAATCTATAATCCTACTGTTACAATAATATTTCCATCATATATAGCCAACATTTTGAACGTAGTCTCAAGATCTGAAAATTTTTATTCGATTTTTAAATTCTTCTGTGGTAGAGGAGCATAATATTTCATTAAGAATACAGTTTATTACATTTGTATGAGACAGTATTTAGTTAAAATCGTTTATAATTTGGCTTATTGACTTTGAAAAGTAAATTTCACAACTCGTATTAGCTATGATTCGAAGAATTTGAAAGACCATGCAAATTGGCAGTTAATTTCAACGGATTTGCAAACGCCAATTGGCTCATTCGACCAAATAAAAATAAACAGAAAAGCAAACATTTTCTCGCAGATAGATGAGCTGCAAATTGTGAAATCCTTTTTCTTTTAAAACAATCTAAAATCGCTTTATTTTGCTGTTTCCTGTTTCCTGAATATTTTGCGTGCACAATTTGCTTTTGATCATTGTTTATGACTTTAATCATTCGATTTGGAAATTTTGCTGTTTATTAAATTTGACGTTTTCCTTCGTTGTAAATAAAGATAGCAATTTTCTATGTTTTCTAAATAGTAATTGCTCAATGAAAAAGTTTGGACAAACAACTTGTGTGAATAACAAAGGCGTTTTTACAATTTAAATCAAAAAGCTCCGACAGAAGTTGTCATATCGTCGATGCTAATTATGTTGCTTATGAACTAACTACACATGTTCCTTGGAAAGAAAGTTCGAAAAGTGCCAGGACACATTTAAAACCATGGCAGCTGAGTTTTGAAAATTGAGTTGAAGTTTCATTGCTTAGCAAAATGGGAAAGTTTAGATTCAGAACGAATTCAAGTGCGAGTACGAGGTTAGAAAATGCACTCCAAGTCCAGAAGGAGACTAACCAAAGGAAATAGCTTTATATGGAAAAGCTTTACCAGTATTAGGTCTTCTAAAAAAGTACAGCTTCATCAGCAGTAACAACATGTTTCAATTTCCACATGTGTCCTTCTATTTTCTTGTCGCTCAAGCAACGGAAATGTTTTTAAATACAATTCTCGACAGTAACAATAGATTTCATACCTTTCATTTCGCTAATCAAATCAAAATAAAACAGAAAGCAAGCCTTTGTAATTTTGTTTATTGGCATTTTTTGCGTCCATTTTTTGTGTTCTTTTGACCGACAAATCGCATTGTGGCGTCGAGACTTGAATTGTTTGTTTTGAAAAATTTTCCCTCGCTTGGTTGTGAGAATACTGACATGGTCAAACATAACAATAACATGGAGAACATGATAAATGGAAAACACTAAAAGACTAATCATTTTTTCAGTTGACTTACTTTTGTGATTCTCTTTGCTCTTGTAATTTCTTTTTCATGACATTGTGGTCATCCTTAGTTTTGTCGTTGTCATTTTCACCTGCTTCATCTTCTTCATCGAAGTTATTTTCACCATCTTCATCAAAGTTATTGTTGTCGTTAGCATCTTCTTCTTCGATTTCATTGCTATCATTCCTGTCTTTTACGATTTCATCGCCATTTTCATTCAAATCCTGATGTTTGTCTTCATTTTCTTCATCATCATGGAGTGTATTGTTATCAACATCGTTGTCGTGAGGATGTCCTTAAAAATGAAACATCATTTGTTCATATTTATTCTGAACGGCACAACACAGTAAAGGGATATCGACATCATTTTATGCATTTAGCAAGCAATAATGCACTGCTGTTTCGGATCAAAGTGTTATTGCTGCTGAAGCATCTTAATCTTGATTTGCTTCATTGTTTTGTAGTTTATTCTTATCAAAATCGTTGTCGTGAGGATTTCCCTAAAAAATGAAACATCATTTGTTCATATTTAGTCTGAGCAACACAGTAAAAGGACATCAACATCATTAGATGCACTCAGCAAGCAATACTGCTCTGCTGCTAAGCCCAATGTATTGTTATTGTTCAAACGAGTTCATTTTCATTTGCTTCATCATTATATAACTTATTCTCATCAACTTCGTAGTCCGGAGGATTCTTAAAAATGAAATATTATCTGTTCATATTTATCCTGAGCAGCACAGTGATAAGATATCAACATCATTTGATGCACTCGGCCAGCAATAATGCTCCGCTGTTCAGGCCCAATGCATTAGTATTGCATAAACATGTTTATCTTCGCTTGCTTCATTGTAATAGAATTTATTCTTCTTCCAATGATCTTGGTCAGAAAGATTCTCTCAAAAATGAAACGTTATCTGTTTATATTAATTCAAAGCAAAATAATCATAAAATTTCAAAATTGTTTATTGCACTTCTCAAAACAATAATGCACCACTGTTTAGACTCAATTCATTGCTATTATTGCTCAAACTGGGGCATGTTTATTCCAATATTTAAACTTTTTGTTCCGATGATTCTTCTTATTTGTTTGTTGTTCTTATTTTGTTACCGATCATTTATCTGTTTTCTTAAATTTGTTTTCTTCAATATGTATTCCTTCATGTTTATTACGTAACCTTAATTTTCTTGTTCTAAATTTATTCCAATAGTTGTTGTGCATTTAGATGAGGGTAAAAGTACTTCTGTAACATTCTTACATCAAATGGGGAAAAATTATACAAGGCAACAACACATATATTGTTTTCTAAGCAGAGTTTTAATTACGCTTTTGATAAATATGTTCATAATTTTTGTTTTCATTCGTGAACGAAGTGCGGTTTTTACAAAACATTTTGAATTGATTGGCAATGCAATATTGTCAAACATAAACAGATGCAGTCTATTTTATCATACCTTTTACTAACAGCAAGCAAAAGGTAAGCAGTATGGTGATTGACAGTATCGGCTTCATTTCTTTTCTCTGTTTATTTTCTGTAGAGAGAAAAATAAACAGAATTAAAAACAAAACTGCTTCAGGGCTGCATTTACTCATGGGCTTACTGAGCCAGGGGCACAATAAAGATTCTCAAGATTAGGGTGTCACGAATTAAAAATTATGATTGATTACTGCGCCTCTAAATATATTATCAAATTTTCTAAGAAGTTGTTGCTGAAGATAACTGAATTTGCGACAAATCCTTTTTCCCATACTATACCCTGAGTTCCAGAGCCGCAAAAATAATGAAGAAAGATGGAAGAAAGAAAGAAGTGTTTTTTTTTAATTGATTGTTATAAATGAATGAATTTTTGAGGTTCTGGAACCCAGGGAACCCGTAAAAATGCATCTCAAGGATGCTACAAAGCAAGGGCCGCAATGAGACTTGGGCCAAGGGTCTCGAACAGAGTTAATGCCCTTGACAAGCTAGGCTACTCTTAAGGACTACACAAGGACTGCACATAACGTAAGCTTAAGTAAAAAAAAAAAAAAAAAGGAAATTTGCTGAGCTGACAGATGGTATGATGGACAGGTCAATTTGCTATCTGATTGGTTACATATTTCTCAATTGTGGAAATTCGAAATAATTCTTAACGGAAAACGAATTTGAGGCAGAAATCTTCAGTCAAGGTTTAGAGTATATTTGAAATGCTTGATTGTAAGTCCCTGTTGAGAAAAGGACAAACAGAAAGTTGATGAATACATAGTGAAAATAGAAAACAAAACCAAAGACACACATACAAACACATCACAAACTGAATTGAATATTTTTACCACCGCATGCAAAAAGAAAGCTCACGAAGTAGTTGGGATTAAAGATAGAACAAAGAAAAGCAGTAACAAAGATATCCAAAGGATGTCAGAAGAGCAAAATAAATTAAGGATAATAATGAATGCAAAAAGAAAGAGAACAAAAAGAAAGAGAACAAAAAAGAAAGGAGAGAAACAAAGAAATTAGAGGAATTGCATAGAAAAATAAGAGAGTAGGAGAACTCATTTATAACAGAAAAGGCAGAGGCAATAGAAAAATACAAAAATGACTTATGCAAGATGCACCAAACAGTTAGAGAACTACGTACCGGGTGTCCAAGAAAAAGGCTACTGTGGAGGAGCCTTATCTTTAATATTTATTATTTTGATTACATTAAATAAACTAGAATTAACTTAACGTAAGATACCTTGGTTGGCAAAATCAACTGAATAACTGCTGAGTTATGCCAAATAGTAACTAGAGTTTAGGGTTTCTTCAAAACCAGAGGTTGGCCTTTCCCTTGTATTGCTGAAAATTAATTTTTGTAACAAAAAAGCTTTGAAATTAACATTTGAGCAATATTGATGAATAAATAGCAACACACAACGATATGTTGAAATTTAATTGCTGTTTGAAGGTAATGACACAAAGAAGACAAAAGAAGAAGCTCATTCTCTGAGTTGACCAAGGAGGATATCTTATAAAAACATTTGACATGACTCCAAAGCAGTTATGTTGAATAGTTTGATTATTTAGTAAATATAATTTCTTTTGCAATGATTGATTCAGAATTTTACATACTAATGTTGGCTTTAGATAAATTCAGCTGAAAGTTAACAAAGCAAGAAATTCATCTAGTCACATGATATTGAGGTTTAGTATCATTATCAAAACCTTTCGTTTTGCAGAAATACTAAATTTGCACTTTGGTTCGGAATGACTCGTCGATTATTGGGTCAATTTTGTGAAACAAGGTATCAAACTTCAAGTTGAAGCCTTTTCTATAACGCTCAAGGAGAATCCAAATAATCAAAACTTTTGTTCCTCCTCGGCAGGTTTGGAAACGTGGAGCCTTTTTTGAGACACCCGAGAAAACAGACAAAAAAGATTGATAGTGGAAGGCGAACATGGAGCAACCACGAATTAAAAAGAACAACTCCAAATCATGTGTGATTTTTTAAGGGAAATGTTGAGCAAAGACAATGAGGAAGAAATTAAGCACATCAAACCTAGAACAATGATAGCACCCTTCTGCACACAAGAAATCAAAGAAGCAGGAATAGATAAAATATGTACAGAGATGATCAAATATGGTCCACAAACAATTCACAAGAAAATAGCAGAAATATTTAACTACATGACACAAACCGGAAAAGTACCTGAATAACATGGTACAACAGGAGTTTAAAAATCAATTTGTAACATTGAAGAAAGAAATAGTGGAATTCATCCAACGTGAGAAACTGCAGCAGCGCACCCAGTCATCGTGGGACCCTACCATAAGTGGGTGAGACCTTTTTAAATGTAAGTAAGAAAAACCAAAGTAGAGTTAGGGAAAGAAAAAAAAGAAAACAGAAGTATCTTGTTAAGATTATGTACTGTAATGCAAATTGGCTAAAGGCAACGTTGGACAGTTTGATTGAAAATGTAAAAAATCTTAGGCCGGACATTGTGTGTAAAACTGAATCTAAAACGAACCAAATGGAATCAGAAATTTGGTTAGAAGGGTACAGTAAATCCATCGAACTAAGACGGGAAAGGAAACAGGGTGGTGGAATTTTGATATCCCATACAAAGCGGTTCTACAATAAAGTTAAGGTACTAGAAATGGGTGATGATAATAATGAGCAATATGGCTTGATGTACAAATAGGTAACAAAACTTTACTGCTAGGTGTTGTGTATGGAAAGCAGGAAACACGTACCAATGATGATAACAGGGAACAATTTGTTGGTATGATTGAAGAATATGCCATCAAAGCACAGAAAGAAGGTAAATTCCTTGCAGTGATAAGGGACTTTAATATGATATTAGGCTTAGATAAGAAATTTGGAAATAAATCTTCAAATGCAGGAGGAAAAAAGCTCCTTAAGGTCATTTTAAAAAAGAAAATTAAGAATAGTAAAGCAGTCTGAAAGATGTTTTGGCAAATGGACCAGGATCTCTACAACAAACCCAAACAATGAGGCAATGAAATCAGTCTTAGATTTGATCATTGCTAAGCTAATGATAAATGCTTTAACTCGGTTTCTAAAATGCTCATAGATGAGGAAAGAGAATACATTTTAGAAAAAGTTACAAAATACAAGATCAATGAAAGTGATCATAATACAATCATTGCTAACTTTGACTTTAGCCACAAATTCCATGAAAGAGCAGTAAAAGTGCCAAAACCAGAATACAAATGGGTCTTTAATAATGAGGCTCAAAAAAAATTTAAAACAAAACAAGAGTGGGAGGCTTTGCGGACATCTGGGAAAAGCAAAATGTAGAAACAGAACTGTTATGTTGAATTGAAATGTCTTTTGCTTAGTTAGCGACAAATCACCTCAAGAGGAGGTATTCTAAACATGTCAAACAAATTTTGCCAAAGAAATTACGCAGATATTGCTGTTCGGTTTTTGGTTGTTGCAGAGGTCCGTGAATTCAAAAGGAAAGAAAAATGGATATTTGGGATCTGTGAAATTCTAATAACTATGGTGAAATATGCCAAACAATATTTGGTGCTTGACAAAAATTTCAAAGAGCAAGTTTTGCAATGTTTTTGGCAATAGATTCCTAAAAATGTCTTTTTTGACGTTGAACATTACTTTACTCTGAAATAAACATGGTCTTAAAGCAAGCACAGAATAATACATTAGTATGACTTCCATTATGAATACATTAGTATGAATACATTAGTATGAATGCATTAGTATGAATGCATTAGTATGACTTCTTGATAGTGAAACAAAAGTATACAACATCTAAAAAATCTGAAAAATAACCAACAAATTGGCTTCCTGTTTGGGGGTCAGCAAGAAAATGCTGACATGGAAATTAGGAATTATTCCCCTGGATTTTGAAGTAGCCAAAATTCTAACGAGCAACAAAGAATGTAAAAGCAAAGCCTACCAAACTTAACGTAAATATACCCAACTGTAGCAATCGTAAGCCAAGCCCCAATCTCAATACTAAAAAGTAGGTCTTACAAAATTAATATAGATACACACTCTGATGATAACAAAAGCTGGAAAGTGTGGTTAATAATTTTAAATAATCTTGAAACTTTGTATCTACACACTTTAGTATTATTTTAGACAATATTTAGATTTGTACGCTATTTCTGACGATTTGACACAATGATATGAAATATTGATAAACGTTTTGCTCTAAAACTCACACTGAGAATCTGTTACACACAATCCACTTCAGTCCTTAAAGTTCTTAAATTTTTGAGTGATACACTCACTCTTTTTAAAAATTTGGCCAGCTTGTTTTCCCCCAGCGTTTCTCCTTCGTGGTACAAAATTTTGGAATCCAAATATGGCATTTATTTATAAGTGGTGTATTTATGAGTATTTCAAAACCTTCAAATAACATTTTTGCTGACATAGCCAGACTATATTTCAGATCAAAAATGATAAATTGTTGTTGCGTGCAAAAATTTATCATATTTATTTGTACGTAAGTCGAATTTGTTTTCATAAATTTATTTATCATATTTCAGATCGCTTCATAAACATTGTGGCTGTCATAGCGACCAAAACAAAAGAATCACATGACATTCAAACGATAGTAAAATTTTATTTTTGTTGCGAAGGAAGAAACTTTTATTTTGCTGTTTGAAATTTTAAAATGGGCAATGGCGGCATCGACCATCGTAGTGATGTTTTTGACTCGTGTTGATATCGAAATACCCAAATATCGAAAGATTGTTTCTCAATCAGGACTGAAAATATTGCTTTTTACTGATCAGGGTTTTTGGGGATGCTTAAAATCTGGTTTTTTACTGAGAGCCCTTTCTTATTCATTGCAAGGGTTATGAATCCGCAATGGGTTATTTGACCCCCTCTGTCATCGTAATGTGCCATTTCAATTTGCAAGACTGGTTTACTTGATCTAGTAACATGTTCTTTCATGGGTACATGAATAAAATTTGAAAACCTTGGTGTGCTATTTATTGGCAATGACACATACCGATGTAAATATCTTACACTGCACTTTAATACCACATAAAAATGCTGAAGATTAAATAGAAGAAAGCCGGCTGCAGTTTTGCAATTTACAAGCATCTGGTATAATTTGTGTACACTCTTATAATTTATTTGATAGTTCCAAAATAGTTATATTTAACTATGATTTGAAATGATGAATAAGCAACACAAAACGCAACAATATAGCACAAACATACGCAATAAACTAAGGCATTATGGTTGAAACTTACCTACCTTCCAAGATAGAAGACCGAAAAACTGCATGCAAGATTTGTAAAAGGTGTCTCTTATAAAAGTCGGAAATTACCATAACATTCGTCCTTTCATTTTCATCAGATTGTTTTTGTTTTACAATATAGTTAATCACAACAAAGGAAGATCTTTTCAATTTTAATTCAATTCGACTAAAAGTATTTATCAAAACAAAATATAGACGTTCGATAACAAGCCAACAAGACCAGTGGAAAAAGTAGTGATAAAATCAGCTCGTGTCTTGTGTATACATCATTCCCTTTTCACTAGGCTGGTCTGGTGGTAAAGAGTTTTCCATGAAACGTGAGTGGCTCTAACTTTTACCCGTGAAACTAGAAAACGCCAGCCCAAAACAGTGCGTTAAATGGATCAAATTTTTTCCCGTGACCCGTGAAAAAGCTATATCTTTAACTGTGGAATGTGTAATTAAACATTTTTATTCTCGTGCTTCATGATCCTGATCCTGAACCCCCCCCCCCCTACTAACCCCCCTTTTTTAAAGATTGTTTGCTGCAAAAAACAGTTCTAGGGTATGCGTTTTACTTGTATACTGCTGGCATTTCAGCTTGCTGGCTGTTTATTGTGTTGCCAGCAGACAAATTTCCTTGTTTTTGTCATAGTCAATAGAAAGAATTTCTATTGACTATGTTTTTGTTTATCAAAGTTTTTGATAACGAAAAATTTGGATTTTGTGTATTTATTGGTCTCCAAAAGGCTTGTGTATTGAGGGGCACCTATAAGTTTTCCAAAAAGTTCAAAGTCCCGAACTAATTGTGCATTCGCGAGGGAGGTCGAGAGACTTTAAGCGTTTTTTGTACGATATACTTTTCAGTTCCTCGTCTTTGCACCGATTCTAATTTCGATAATTCATATGGATTCCAAACTGACGCACAGTACTTCCAGTAGTCTAGGATTGGACTGACTAGGCATTGATATATAGATCACGGTCGTTGACCGGAGGAAGGTCCACGAAAGAGCAAAATACTATTTCTAAGTCAAACCCCAGACCCCATGTCTATTTTCCATTGTAAAACGAGAAAGGTTTGCACTGAAGCGAGTTTTTGGAATCTGAAGGCTTGGCCCTCTGAACGTTTCTTTGTCATTGAATTTAATGATCCATTTAATTTTTAATCGACGCTAAAACCCAATTTGCTTTCTTTGTAATTTCTGCTATATGCTTATCATATTTAAGTAATATTTATCGGTGATTACTGATTGTAGTACTCAAGGTCTCGAGTCAACTCTACTGATTTTGTGTATGAATGAGTTGTAGTTTGTAATATAACATTTGTTTCTTTGATTGAATATTTAAATGACAAACAATTGAGCACAAACTCATTCACAGAACATATTAGAGTCTCAAGTCTTAAGTTCAAGAGCCTTAAGACAAATCTACCAAAATAGTAAATATCTAAGTTGATGTTTCACCTTAAAAAAAATGTCTGAATCGCTTCAGTCTGTTAATCCCCTAATTGTATGTAACCTGTCAAAGAGGGAAACAATTTTTGCTTCATCCGGCATATTATTCTATTTATTGTTAATTAAAATTCATTCGACCCTTTTACGTGTATGTAATAAATTGTGTTGTATATAGATAACTTAAAATGAATAAACTGGACTGAATTGAACTGAAGTCTCTTATTGATATTTGCACCAGAAACGGTGAGTTTTTAAGTAGGGAGCAATTTTTCTCTCGAGAGGGTAAAAGGGCACATATGCCTTAAAATAGCAACCTAGAAATGGCATTTAGTGTCATAAAAGGGGCATTCACACAATATTGGAAGGGGGAGCAGCTCTTACGTGTCTTGTTTTAAAAAAAAAATGCGGTCTCAAATTGCTCTGTTGTCATCGGACTTGAAGTCTCGCTCAGGAGAGGGAAACGAAAAAAGGGAGAAAGAAAAACTCCCCCTTCCTTTTTTTCTTTTCCCCATCTTATGAATGTGGGTTGTGTCGCATCGACAAATAGGTAGCCAATCAAATTGAAAAGCTCCTGTCATTGAACATTCCATGGGATTATTGGTTCAATTGCTGTGAAATTTGAATAGTTTCAGCCTAAAAGCGAAAACGATGCTAAATGGATCAGTTGTTTTTATGATCAATGCTCTTCGTGGGAAACTGCGAGAGACTATGGGGGCTTATCGTACTTCTTCAACCCATGAAGAGCAAGACAGAAGAATAATGAAGAAGTCCCAATGGAGAACAAGAGCTTCACAATCAAAACTAATTGTTCTTAAAACAATCGAGCTTTTAAGTCCAGACAATGCTGGAGTGTGATGTGAGATGTGAATGGACTTGTGAAAAACAACATTGGTTCCCAGATCTCTGCCTCAAACAACAACCGCACCGACAACAACCAACTTGAAGAATTACTAGGCCATGTTGTTTGCGCTTCTTTATTTGCAAATAGTTTTCCAATCACTTCTTGTGTACACGGAGGAGAAGTACTGCTAACCAATTATTGGATTTCATCAAAGAAGCAAGACTTACAATTTGCTCAATAAAAGTGTTTTTTCATCCACTCCACCATCCACTCACTACCAAAACATCAACAACAGGCAAAGATTAGATGACTGGTTGCGCGGTGTTTCTCATTCAAGCAGAAAATAAAAAAATAAAAACAGGAAAAAATTATATATGAAATAATTGAACATAATATTAACAACCCAAAACAGTGAAAATATACTAACCAGACTAAGAACAACTAGAGAATCGAATGAACACAAAAAGGCAA
Organism: Phacellophora camtschatica; assembly: GCA_036873815.1. Classification (NCBI taxonomy): domain Eukaryota; kingdom Metazoa; phylum Cnidaria; class Scyphozoa; order Semaeostomeae; family Ulmaridae; genus Phacellophora; species Phacellophora camtschatica. The sequence continues at coordinate 16,287 of JAYJMH010039653.1, read as the reverse complement.
AAAAAGAAAAAAACCGTTGCTAGGCCTATTTATTTATTTGTAGCTGATAAAGAGGCTTGGGGTGGGTAAGGTGGACAAGTATTTACTATCTTGCTAGCCAACCAAGCACTATTGCTGTGTAATGCATATCATATTGATTTTACCCAGCAGAGGCTGAGTTTCGACCAGATATGCCTTCTTACTCAAGCTCAACTGCAAAGCTTAGAGGACTGCAAAATGTGTGGAGAGTATTGTTTGAGAATGGCAAGCTCAATATTTTCCAATTTCAAGTGCCTCAGAGGATGATCTGTCAAGGTATGATGCCTGCTGTCCAGTCTGGAAATTTTGCTCTGTTTTTCTAAGAAGTTCGGTGTGCGCTTTCAACTACAAATAGAATAACAGACAGCTAGGGATACAAGCCTGCTCAAGCAAAATTTAGCTTGTTCGGGCTAAAATGTTACGTTTTGCAGATACTGGGACACATGGGAATTTTTAAACCTATGTATAAGGAAATTAGAGTTTATGTAAAAATATTTTGGGGTTTCTCATGGGGAAGTTTAAAAAAAGCAACTTTGTGACATTGTGTCTATTGTTCTTTCTATCAAGATCTAAGCAACATAGCATGCGTCTTTGTTGTCTTATGTGATGTAACTAAACTAAGACAATGATTGAACAATGGTAGTTTTTGTTGGTCATTTTTCTTCACCATGGATCTATATTTTTGAAACAGTTTAAAGTTTTTATTAAATAAAGGCAATGAAATTATCAGTTTTTCTAAATTATTTAAATTGTGCCAAGCAGTCCATTAGCTAATTTCAATATTTCTTGGGTCAACTTGAATACCCAAATAAATTGCCAGAAATTTTTTCGAGCTTTATTCTTGATTATTGACTTTTTAAATTTACTTTTACAGGATGTACCAGTCAGAGGTCAAGTTATTACTTTGGAAGGAATCACTCAAAAATAAATTATATTACATCATTTAAAAATTCACCTCTGGTGCTTATAAGGACCAGAAAATGCAGCAACAATGCAGAAGAAGGGAAAAAGGACCAGTCTACCAAAGCAAAGAATTTAGTTAACCAGGCTGAAAAGCTCGAGCAAGCCTTGAAGGATAAAAAGCAGCCAAAAGTATCAGAATTGGAATGTAAGTAAATTAAACATAAAACATTCACAAGTGTCCAGCCACAACTTAGCATTGTGGACTTTTAAGCTTTTTAACATCTTTTTCAACATACTATTGTTGAGTTTAGTTGCTGATGTTCAATAGAGTTTTCTTCAGTGATCTTCAGTTACATGGATTATTATACTCAATACTCAGAAAATGAATTAAACAGATATGATGCAACACTGTATACATATACCAGGTGAACCAAAACAAGTTCTGCTGTTTGCTAGGCTATCCTTAGGTTGTAAAAATAAGTCATACAAATTCCTGGAAGATTAACTTTGATTTAAAAGTATCAACCAACTTTCTGTGATAATTCTAAGGCAACCAAACAATGAAAATAAAAACATTTCTATGTCTTTTAGATTTCAAAATGAATTGAAAACATTTCTGGAAGGTCCATTACATGAATTGAATGCCATTGCTTGAAATTGATAAGACTCATGCAAAATGTAAATGGCCAACAAAACGTTTAGCCTTTGTTTTGAATTAGCATGTTTTGACAACACTTTACATATGTTTGATCGACTACATTTGATTTACAGAATGGACATTTTTCAGTTTATTTCAAAAGCTAAGGAAACATATAATTTCTATTTTTTTATTTGGCTGCCTTGCAATCATTGCAGAAGATTGAGTTAATCTTTCAGGCATATTTCTGCATTATTTTTATATCAAGTACCAACCAGAATTAGCAGAATAGCCTATCAAACAGCAGAAAGCTTTTGGTCCACCAGGTACTTGGAACTAAAAGATTAGATTCAGGCTGATTTTGTTTTCCTCTTTCAACGTTTTTGTTTTTATTTTTTGTATGATGTCCCTTGTCCTTCTATGTATTTTCATGTTTTAGCTGCAATGGAGATGTGCTTGATGACACCCAGGCAGTATCATATCATATTTTTGTGTTCCTTTTCATGTTTTTTATATCAATGCACTGCAGTTGATTACTGTAATGTTTATTGATTTATAAAAGAGAGCAAAACCCTGTGGTGCAATTTGTAGGATTTAAGGACCACAGGCAGGGTTTACGGACTTAAGGACTGGGTTTAAGGACAGGGTTTAAGGACTTACTGTAAGTTGATAGTTAGATTACTTGTCTAGCCAGCACCCCACCAATAAAATAGAGAAAAATGTTTCACTGGCTTTTTTGGATGTTTCATGAAAATAATGGTTTTGCCACACTAATCTGTACTGCGAGAAGACTTTTACTGGCTGGTATACTAATGTGTAAAACCTACAGTAATCTTTGTTTTGTAAAACCTAATCTGTTCTTGCTAATCTGTTATTCTTAACTTTATTTTCACAGCCAAAAAAACTTGCCTAACAAGCATATAAAGAAGGCTTGCCACTGTACTCAAATTGTCATTAACTTTTTGCCTGTCATACTTAGGCAGATATAACCTGAAAGGGTAAATAAAATGATACACATATTCTCAGGAAATTTGTACCCCATGAAGATATTTGCATTGTTTTCAGTCAGCCTAGTGGGTAGAAAAATTTTCCTTTTAACCTTGGTCTTGAACTCGTCCTGAATGTAAACATCTCTATTGACGCTGTACTTCCCAACTGAGGACATCTCATTCTGTGGAATTATATATTTAACTTGCCATTGTTCAATTAGGTTTATATAATTTAAATTGGCCACCACTTATGGAACAATATCTGATTTACATAGCAAAATACAATATCACAAAAAATAGATTGATAACAATCTATTTTTTGTGATAGCAATTTGTTATGTGTGTGGAAATTCTTTAGAGGAGTTCTTTAAGTCTAACAAGAAGAGAGCCGATATCCTGAAAACTCAGATTGTTTAATCAAAATTGTGAAAATTTGCCATTATAGAGCAACATTTTTTTCTATATTGTGCATTACAAGCATTCAATAGCAAATATCAACTCGGAAACAATTTCTAAAACCATTAAACGTTGATCATATAAAATTTTGTCGTAAAATTATGGGTTGTATTTAGTAAACTGCTTTTGTGAATGAGTCAGAAGATTCCTTTTGAATGAATATTTTGAAGGGGAATTTCTGCTTTTTACGGGCAGAGCATTCCATGGTTTTGCCCCCAAAGATATCGGATATATTTTAAGCCATACTGAAGAGTGTTTATATGATATGCTTGCTTTGTTTTTACAGCTTTAAAGCCATATTACTACAAACCAACAGCAGTAGATATTGATTACAATGTACGGTACACCAGAAATACATTTATTTCAGCTTCAAGAGCTGTTAGTGATTATATTCTTTCGTGGAGGTAAGCTAGTTGTTATTTTTATTTACTAAATTCATTTGAGCTATTGACTTTTCAGGAAGTGAGATTTGAAAAAGTATCATATAGATGTAACTTACGATGATAAATTATCGAGAATTAAGATATAGGCTAAGATGAAGAGGATCATCTCTAAATCATCACAGTTTACTCATTCCAGCTCCAAGTACAAACATGCTTTAACTAAGGACAGCTTGCATTTTGCACGAGTGTTTAGCCAATTATCACTCTTCTGCTGACTGTACACATGCTCTTTCTATGAGCATCTTCTCAAATACAAGCTTGAACAAGGATGAATGTAAAGTCCATACCTCACCTATCAATTAATTATTAACAATTATGTTTCAGTGACCTCGACGGACTTCGGCAGACACGCATGCGTAATGCTTACAGCAGTGGCATGGCACCAGACCATTGCTATTTGAAATCAGATGTTGAGAAAAGGTATGCAATTAATCTTATCTGTGGAATAATTTTTGCAGTGTAACTTTTAAAATAGTTTTTATGAAATTTTTTCATGGCCTTCTCAGAGTTACAATATCTCTTTTGCTGGAGTTGGAAAATTTGAATTTTTACATTTGTTATTTTTATGACCTGACCATTTTATAAGCATTTCCTTTCCAAAATTCCTTTGAACACTCACTCAGATTTTCAAAAATTAATTTTTGAATGCCCGTATTTACCACCATAAATTTATTTCCTTCCCCGAAGCAATGTTGTTCTGCAGTTGTACTAAGTCGTTTTTGCCACAATTGTGTGATAGATTATCGTAAATCAACAATTTTGTAAGTGGTACTAACAAGCAAATTTGACAAATTTTTTTCCATACTTTTGGCAAACATTGCACCATTGCGATATTTATAGCCATTGAAAATCAGGATCAAATTCAAACCATTTCTATTGTTTTGAAAATATATTGCACCTTGGAAATTATTTCAACTGATCAAAAATTTCTCCTTTTCTTTTTGAAAGAATTTGCTTTGTCTTAAATTGCTAATCGCTTTGAAATTGGCATGTCACTTTCGCACTTGAACTCATTTGAATTTAAACTTTCTTATTTTGTACGTGAACGTTTTTGATGTTTGACAGTTCGATTGTAATTAGAACGTAGTTATGTAAGCATATGTATCTTTACATATTCAGAGCAATGGAAGTGTGGGGAAGTATGGAGGCTTTGGAGAGAGAGAGAAGGAAACGAAAGGAGGACTTACAAGAAGGTGAAAGATACAGAAAAGGTAAGGTGACAATAAAATGTTGTGATCAAAATGTTTTTATTCGAGTTTTTATCAAAAGGTATTATATGTTCATGTTCTTGTAGTTAGTACTTTATCGTAGCTGGGATTTTGTTTTTCATATGTTGACTGTTCTCAAAGTTTGACTACACAGTACTGGGTCAGTAAAAACAATCTGCAGTTGATTGGTTGATTGATTGGTTAATGTTTTACTTGGTGGTTGAGATATTAATTCATTGTTGCTGGTGCAGCGTCTCTATAAGACGTTTGACTGATGTGGATGTATCTAAAGAACAATATTCGTTTAATCTGTTCAAAGATTTATGTTTACCCAAGTAGCTAAGCAATTAATTTAGGAGAGAAATTTTAGCTAAAATTCCTTTGCGAAGTTGTTGACGATTATTTGTGCTTCAAGAGTTAAGATATTTATTCTGAAAGCTGAAATTTGCCTCTAACCCAAACCCAGACGTCTAGATTTTCGTCTAAACTGCGTCTTTGGATCTCGTAAATCATAGTGTTTAAGAAATGAATTTAATCATGCTTGGAAACACACTCAGAAAGAAAACCGAAAATTAAACTCTTATTCATGGATGCAGCCACCCTTTTTTCAGCATTTTTGCCATTAATATACCAAAAGGAAACAGCAATTTTAGTTTTCAAATAATAAATTTAGTCATGGACAACTGATTTTCAAGATTCTTTTTGGAATCATTGTTCAGAAATGTTTTCAAAAACAAAATTTGTTGTTTGGAACACCGCCGTGATTAAAAAAATCCTACAACACGATCTTTTAAGAGCGTAGGCAAAAATTAAAACCTCTGGTTTTGAGAGGGAGGCAAATTTGAACTTTAAATGTTACTGTCTCAATTCTCAAACGATTAATACCAACAACCCAGATTTTCTTTTTTAAGCTGACTATAGAGGATTACTTAAAAAAAATAATTTTTGACGGATTTGAGCGATATTTTCAGCGCTAGCTTCAATCAAATCTGCTACCCTATTATTGAGACACCCGGTATAACTCACGAATTGGTTGATAAAAATGTTCTAACTGCTATTTAGTGTCGTTTTTTGTTTGTATTTCACGTTATATATCATACATCATCGAAAATGTGACAAAAGCACGAATTGTAAAATTTAACTTTTTATTCAAGTCTATCCGCTTTTTATAATTTTCTTCCTTAAATTCTATAAAAGTTTAATATTTGAGGGCTTAATCAAGGTTTTATATATATGTATATTCAGAGTGTCTATATTTTTGCAGGCTTAAGTGCACTTCTTGGTCATTTGAAGAAAACTATCAAACAACAATCTAAACTGCAAGAAGATCACAAGGTTTGTTGACTTCTGTTCTCTTGGCAAAAAAAAATTACGTACCAGGTGTCCCAAAAAAATATGTCGCCGTTTTATTTGAAATATCGACCAAAGTCAACAGTAAGGTGCTACACATTTCAAATTTCGAAACATCGACTGTAAATTTGTCCAAAATCGATTGAATATTCGCCAAGATTTGAAAGTCGAAAGCTTGAAATTATATCAACGCGAAAACCATAGGTCTTTGATAAAATCAGAGCTTTATTACTCTAAAACAGGGGCTTGTTGTCATGAAAATATTCATGTCATGCTTTTGGAGAGTAGATTTTAAAATTCAATTGAACATATATTCAATTGAAGTATTGTTTTACTCACTGGCCAAAGAAATCTTGTTGTACAAACGCTTGTGTTTTAAATCGATATGAAAAAGAGCAAAGCAAAGACATTTAACTGATTTCAAAAGAAAAGTTCAATTGTTTCAGAAGCAACACTTCAAAGGCATGACATAAAACGTTTTCATGAAAAGCGCCTGATTTATCACAATAAAACGTTGACTTTATGCAAAGGTCTCTTGTTTTTGCTTTAGCATAGTTTTGAGCTTTCAACTTACATATCTTGGTGAATATACAATCGATTTTGTAGAAATTTGCAGCCAACTTTAAGTTAATGTTTTATACTGCAAACATTACTCCTTGATTGCTCACTGTTTCACTTTTCTTAATATTTTTAATGAAGCTGGCAAACATTTTTTTGAGACACCTGGTACAGAAGATTTTTTTGTTCAAGATTACGAACTTTTGAAAACACAAAAATGCGTAATCTAAAGATACACGTACATATATTGAAAATGCATACATACTGCGGGTGAGTAAATAAAAGTTGTGACGTTTGCAAATATTTAAATTGGTGATAACGTATTCTAATTGCAAAACTTTTACAACTAGTGTGTGCAGATGAGATTTAAGATTAGCTACAAAAAAATTGTTTGATCAAAATCGGACATTTAGTCTTCGAGTTATAATTAAAAATGAATAAATCACTCAGCTGTAAAGTTATTGAAAAAGAACTGAAAATCCCCATTTCTATATTTTTAATAATTTTCATAGTTTTATATGGCATTTTTAATGGAGAAGTGAGTTAACTTTGTTACCCCCGTCCTACTACTCATTGCCAAAGAACGTTACGGGCCATACTACCCATCGCGGGCCATACTACCCATTGCGAAACGACGTTAAATATGATATTTTAGGAGGTTAATGCGGATAAAACTTCATATTAATTTCAGACACAGACACTTAACCTTTAGTTTGTCTTTCAAATTAAGTTAAGATTCTATGTGCTACCCTTTGCAAAATGAAACTCAAAAAGAATTTGCCTGTTAATTGGAAATAAATTCAGGCGCAAAAGGGTAAAACACACCAATGTTCATGTGTTATTTTTTGCTATCTGCAGTTGTTTGGTAGCGAATCTCAAAGAAAAATGCTTCTTGAAGGATCAGCCAGAGTTGTTATTTACGCTGTTGCTGCGTAAGTATGTTATCTTTCTTGATTTGCATATGTTATCTGCGTATGTATCTTATATTTTTTGATTTGCATATGTTATCTGCGCATGTATCTTATAATTTTTGATTTGCATATGTTATCTGCGCATGTATCTTATATTTTTTTATTTCCATATGTTATCTGCGCATGTATCTTATAATTTTTGATTTGCATATGTTATCTACGTAAGTATGTTATCTTTCTTGATTTGCATATGTTATCTGCGCATGTATCTTATATTTCTTAATTTGCATATGTTATCTGCGTATGTATCTTATAGTTTTTGATTTGCATATGTTATCTGCGCATGTATCTTATATTTCTTAATTTGCATATGTTATCTGCGCATGTATCTTATATTTATTGATTTGCACATGTTATCTGCGTATGTATGTTATCTTTCTTGGTTTGCAAAATTATTTCTTCGTTTTTATCCAATCTATGGAGTGCGACCAGGATTACAGCCCGAGGTGGATGAGGACGAAACGTTGTTATCAATAAAATGAAAAACACGTGATTTTATTTTTAACAGACTACTTTTTATTCAAATTTTTATCAACCATACCAAGAAAAAAAAATGACACGCCAATTTCTCCGATATTTTAAAATGTGGAAAATTCACGTTGTTATATGTACTTGAAAGCAGGGACGGGTTTGTGAAGCAAATGATTTAGATGTTGCCCATAATAATAACATGTGGAATTTGTAATTGAACATGGATTGGAAATCAACGGTGTTGTTTCGAACAATTTTTACCAGCCAAACCAAGCGCTGCTTCAGATATTTAGAGATTCATATCTTCAAATATTTTGACGAACAGCTCTAAAAGCGTTTTAACTTGATTTTGGGTTGTGGTGAATATGTCTTTCCAAATTACCACAAATTATTTTGAAGCAAAAAGTTGTGGCGACTGGCCAGATTTTGAGCCGAGTTGCCATCAGACCTGCTAATATTGACCAGTCTAATTTTTACTTGAAGCTTTTTTGTATTTATGCAGAAACCTGTTTGTCATGCTGTTAAAGTTTTCGGCCTACATCTACACCGGTTCAGCAAGTTTGATGTCAGAAACTATTCATTCGTTTGCTGATGCTGCGAACCAGGTAACGATTTATTTTGTACACTTGCATCAACCTTGTTCCAACCTCGTTGCATCAACCTCGTTCAGAGGGCTATTTCACCGACGAGAAATAAACCTACCTGGTACCTTAATCAATTACCTCAGTCCCACCTTACGATTAATATTGTTCATACAGCGTATTGTCAGGCTTTCAATGGCGGATTCAGACTGATGCTTGTGATACTCGAGCATCAGTCAGAATTTGTAAGACAAATAGAATTTCTAAAGACAAATATCTTTAAGAAAGTTGGCAACAATTTTTTGAAAAATGTAGTAGTTAATATATCAGACCAGAATTGCGTATGAGCGTAAAATCTTATAAAATCATGGCTGCTTCTGATAACAGTCTTGTTGTGGCGAAGCAGGTCTTGAAATTGCTGCACAATAAAGTGACTCCTCATTCTGAGAAGAAGGAACATACTGGGTGCCCCAAAAAATGGTAGCATTAAGGCTATTGCTGAGAGTATTACTCAAATCCGTCACAATTATTTTTTAAGGATTCTTTGATAGTTAAATTGAAAATTAAAATTTGGCTTGTCGATATTGGTAGTTTGAGAATTGAGATGGAAACATTTAAAGTTCAAATTTGCCTCCTGCTCAAAACCAGAGGTTTTGATTGTAGTCTAGATTTGTTTAGTCTCTTAAAGGGTGTTGTTGTAGGCTTGTCTGAATCACGGCGGTGTTCCAGACAACATACTTTGTTTTTGAAAACACTTCTGAAAAATGATTCCAAAAGGAACCTTGAAAATCAGGTGTCCATGATAAAATGTTTTGAAAACTAAAATTGCTGTTTCATTTTGATAGATTTTCCGTACGAATGCTCAAAAAAGAGAAAGAGCTTCATAGCGGCTGCATCTATAAATCAGCCTTTAATTTTCAATTTTTGAATTTCTGTGCGAGTGTTTCCAAGCACCATTGAATTCATGTTGTCTAAGGCTTTAGGATTTAAGAGATTTAGGAGACCCAAAAATGCAATTTAAGCCAAAATCTATACCTTTGGTTTGGGGTTGGAGGAAATAAGACCTTTCAGAATTAATATCTCGGCTTCGACCCACAAGCTAGGTGTCAATTTCTAAATTTAAAAATTGTTTCGAATAAATTTGAGTGAAAACCGCAGCGCTATCCTTGATGAAAGTTGATTTTAATCATGCTACCAAAAAATTTAGTGTACAGTTTCCATGAAATATAGCCATAGAAAAACCGGGCTCAAAATTGTCTCCCAGGAAGGAGGTAAGGAATTTGGGTTTTAAAATCCAAATTGTTCTTAATTTTATGATGCTCTCCAAGTGAATTTTGAGAAACGCTTAAATTATTTTCCATGTTAAATTGTTTCAAGCTGTAAATAAGACTCCTAAATTATTCTGTAATTTTCAATTTTAAGTGTTGTTTTTGTTTTATTTGGAACAGTAAAAAAATATCAAATTCTGTGAAAAATCAAAAACAAAAAAGTGAACTACAAAATAAAAATTGTCAAAAGTCTTGACAAACTTTTTATTTTGTTATTAATGTTTTTTTTGTGATTAATTTTACAATGACACACCTAATTTCATTTTTGAACGCGGAGTGAACAGGGCGTGGTCCCAAAAAGGCATACAGTGACAAGAAATCAATCGGTTTGTTGTACGAAGATTGATTTCTCGAAGATTGACGGTCGCCTGTTTGGTGCGTGTACGAACACATTTGGGGGGGGGGGCTGTACTGACACATCTCCCCTGCAGCCAAAACATAAATATGAAATGAATTTCCTGAAGAAAGAAATACCCAATTTGCTTCAGATAACAGTAACGAAAATAACACAGCAAGTCCTTTATCGATATCAAGGTTCAACTTTTCCTCTGATCTCCAAACAGTATTAGGTCCAGAAATAAATGAAGTATTATTGCCCCTCTTAAAGTTTATTCTCCGATCCGAGAAGAGGTAACACCTGTTTGTTCTCAGCACAATTCATGTCACATGATAAATCTATTGGGAGGGAAGTATTCCTTTTGAAATTAAATTGTTTTTTTTTTTTGGCTTCAAAAAAGCATGGCAGCAAAACGTGCGTGTTTGTGCGATGGAACATTTCTCAAGACATTAACCACATGATACAAACGTAGTGAAAACAAAGTCAACCCGAATCTGAGAATGTTTTACCGAGTCTTAATAATTTTACTCGAATTCACATTCTTTGAATTAAATTAAATTGATGTATGTTACTTGTTCACACATTAAATGTTTGGAAAAAGTATTTAAAAGTGCTTACTTTTGCTCCACTTGCGGCGGCTATGCTCTGTCCGATTTTTGTTTCCAAATCTTGTCGTGTGAACAGTTTGTCTCATGACATTTATTAAAAAGAGTTTTGTTGCAACAATGGTTTGCGAAACCATGTAGGCGGAATATGCAATGAAAAGACACGCTGCAAGCAAAATATTGAAAAACAATTAATAGTTGAATGCTTAGTAGGTATTTTGGTGACACGTGTTCCTGTTTAATACATTTAGTTTGACACGAATCGTGTTTTGCTCTTTAGCCAGGGATGGGGGGTGTTTCTGCTCGCGAACATACATTCTGGCGAAAATGTTCCCGCGATATCACAAACATTGTGCGCCTGATATAAATGTATTAAAGATATAATATATTTTGCCAGTAATAATGATCTCAAAATCAAATTTGGGTTGAAGCATTATAGAAAAATACTAATTTGCGGTGAAGCTTTCGACGGAAGTATTTTATCTTTTACGGTGATAGACTGTGTTCTTTTTTAGATTTCTCCCAAATCTCAAACATAATTTCCAAATATGTGAAATTTGATCATTGAATGCAATGCATCTTTGTAAAGTGATATCTTTTCAAGAAACTTTCTCTTTTTTTTTAAATTACATGAAATTTTTTCGTTAAAACTATTTTTCGTTAAATGTTTTGGTTTTTTTCGGTTCAGGCGAAGAATAATACTGTACTGATTTTGTTTTTGATTATATTCTTTTCGGTAATTTTCTGGGCTGAAAAAGCTATATTCATAGTGGTTCTCAATGAATTCTGGTAAATTATACAAACTCATTATCATATAAAATCAAGAAAGTCCGTAAGAAACTTTTACTTTGAAAATTGTGCCGAAATTAAGAAACCCTACTACAAAGTCCAGAGTCAGGGCCTTTTTAAGATATAGACTGGGGGCCCCCATCCCCTGCCAAATTCCTTTGTTTTCAACAATAGGCTATTATCCCTTCTTTATCAGAACAATAGCTTACCCCCCATTCATAGTTCCTTAAAAATGCCCTTGAAGTTTCTTGTGAAAAAATTAATTTAAGAAAGGTTGATATTCTTAACTTTCAGGATAGAATGATATTTGAGACGATATATCTAATTGTTTGTTTTATTAATTATTGATTGGTTTCTGTGGTTATTTAAAACAACATACGCAAGAATTAAAATACTCCCAGCAAATGCAGACAGCTTTGGCTTTTAAGTACTGATGTTGTGCAAATGTTTGTTTTAAACTAAAGAAAGCGATATAACAGCGAGCTGTTGTTGGGTCGATATTTAGATTTGCCGTAAGTCTATTTCTTTTTTAATCCGAGAAAAGAAGAACCGCCGAGAACCGAGAAAAACTGAATGGAAAACCAGCGAAGGGAAGCTGAGGAGAAGGAAATATATAATGAAACGAGAGATTCATTTTTCTCTTTTTCCCCTTCCTCATTTCTTTTCCTCCGTTTTTCCTCCGTTCAGTTTATTTCTTTTCTCGTAGTTCTCAGTTCCTTCGGCTCTTCTTTTCTCGGATTAAAAAATGAATAGACTTGGGGCAAGTCTAATCGAGTATGGAAAGTTTCAAAATATGGGAAGAAGAAAAACAAAAATCGAAAAATTACTAACTCAAGGAAGGTTGAACTATTTTTCATTCACTTTCAAAGATTACTGACACTGATGAATGACCCCATCACATATATATTTTTATTTACAACTTTACTAAAATCAAATAAATGCATAACTGATCTTATAAATACTGCCGGTACCAACATGACCACATACAGTAGAAATTACTTATTAACAGAAGTTATTTCAAAATGTGTATATATGTATATGACAAATATTATTCGTTCTTAAAACACATATTTCAAAATAACTGTTATTGAGAACGAAGAAATATATAACTGCTATATGTCGTATATTTAGAGATGGTGAGTTCCTCGTTGTCGTTTATCTTTGAAAGTGAATCAAAAGTTTAAGCTTTCCTTATATCAATTTCTCGATTTTTGTTTGCCCTTTTTCCATATTTCGTGTCAACTAAATTTTAACACCTGTGAAATGAATTACAGTAAAAACCCGCATAAAAGAAACTTTTCTTCCATATAAGAAATTTTTCTTTCATTGTATTTGTATTGTTTAATAAACAATAACTTATTGTTTTATCTATTGTTCTCTCTAAAAAATCAGCCTGGAGGTTCTTGAAAGTGTGTTTCTTATATGCGGGTTTTACTGTACAACATGTGGCATCGAATTAATCAAGCCAATACCATCGGGGGGGGGGGGGGGGTGTACACCCAAAAATACGGGTACGGCGATGTGCCGCCAAAATGGATGGGTTTGAAGGCAGTAAATTATCTAAACATGGGTATGATTTTGGAAATATTTGGATTTGGTTAACTGCTTTATAAGCAACAATTAATTTCTGAGAAAGAAGATGGAAATACGCAACTTGAAAGATACAAGTGAGAAATGTTTAATAAATTTTAAAGGGAGCTCTTCCGCTTTCATAGTAGGCCACTGTGACCGTAAAAGGGACCGTTTAAGTCCAGTACTATTTCCAATTATACTATTTTCTATTACCCGATACTAATTCATACTAATTTTAATTGTTATTTAAGCCCACCATTAAACATCTAATCAATTATATAGGCAACTTTTGTTCTAAATTTTGACTGAAATTTGAGCAATTTGAGCACTTCCAAAATTCCTAAGTTGCTTATAAAAAAATAATCGTGTGTATTTGCTCAGTATTAAAGACTATTGCTCATCCGAAATGCTTTGCGCGCAGTTACAGCTCCTTCCTTCATTCATCTTGCTTATTTTCACGGCCCATGAAATTGGAAAATGGCGAAGATTTGCATTTTCGTTGCCCAAAGCAGGCTAAGCGAAGAAAAGTTTTTAATAATATATCTAATGAAAAATAACAGAAAATAACTTGATTTCTGGTCCTTGCTGCAGAAAACAGTGCTCAACACACGTTTTTTGTAAGAAACTTTGTAAGAAACTCACTGGTGAAACCGACGAAGATTTAAGAAACTGTTACTTGTGATTGAAAAATTGCTAAGAAACTTTTGAAATTTTTATTGTAGATTGCGTAATGCTTAATGATTTTAATGGAGTGAAGATGATGTTAGATGATTGATTCAGTGTAGACTTTTCTTGTACAATACATACCCAGTTTTTGTAATGTTTTTGTTGGAAAAAAAAACGAATGTATAGTAAAAAAACGGGATTTTTTATCTACAATTAAGAAACTTTTACTAGTGAAAATTGGTCAAAATTGGTCCAAAATTAACAAATTTTCAGTTTAGACAGAGATTTGGATAGTTAACAGGCTTGTTTCCGCGCAATTCATTTCTATTATTTTATATTACAATTGCAGAAGTAAAGGCCAGTAAAACAAGTTTAAACAGGTTTCACAGTCAAATAAACTTTCTATGGATTCAAAGTCCAGTGATGGAGTCACTGTAATGGATTTGGTTTCAACACAAGTTCCGCCTGATGTCCAATTCAGCCCACGCCCCACGCAAAATTGATATGTTTTTATGGTTCAGGATAATTCTTATTCTCCAGAGTTGTGTGTACTTTAATTTAAATAATTGGTTTCCTTCCCACTTTCATTTCCCAAATTTCTTACAATTTAATTTTCTGCTTTTTGATGAAGTCGCTTAACCTCGTTTTGAAGGGGTAAAAATTTAGCTGCGATGTTCCGTAATCATATTATTGTCTTTAATATCGGATTCGTAATTAATTTGAACTATTTCTTGTTGATTACGCTTATTGACAATTAAATACAATTTCTGACAATTAAATACCCCCCCCCCCCAATACTCCCACCCCATCTTCTCAGGTCTAGCCATGTCCCTGCTTACAATTGATAGAAGCTAGAAAGAAATACCTACAATAGGAAAGGTAACATCAACTGTTCACCGAAATAACAGCAAATGTTTTGATAATGACTATAATGATATAAGCGTCAAAGTCATCTGAATGTTCAAATCATTACCGATGAATTTTTGAATGGATTTTGCAAACTTTGAGCTGACTTTATATTAGTTCAACGTTTCGTCATGATTGGTTTTACGTTTTGAATCAACCATTGCAAAGGAAGTTATATTTACTCAATGATTAAACTGTTAAATGTAACTGCCACTGTACCTACTTTGGGGTTATATAATAAATTAGATATTCACCTTGACCAAGAATATTACTCCCTGTCCTTGACCAAGGCAGGGATTTGCTTTATTGTCATATTTCCTCGGTTTCATCAGGGAGGTTGGGATCCAGAACGAGTTAAAGTGCAAGTACGAGTAACAAAGGCAAATATTTTTTAACAATAGTAAAACTACTTTCTCACACTTCTTTTTTCTACGACACACTAATTTCAAAGCGATTATCCCTCGAGAACAAAGCGAAACTCTCTCAACTAGAAAATAAAAACATCTCCCTTCCCAACGTTGTTTGTTTTCGTTTTCCAGTTGAGTGGTTTCGCTTTGGTCTCGAGAGATAATCGCTTCGAAACAAGTGTGTCAATTTAACTATTGTTACAAAATTTGCCTCTGCTAGTAGGAGTACGAAATGGGAAAAAAAAAATTTAATTTAAATTTAAAGAATTTGTGAAAAATGATGTTCCCATGGAACATCAGAACGCTGTGCTTTTCTAATCTTTAATGTGAAATTGACTATTTTTGGTCGTCCTTTGAAAAAACAAGGCTGAAGACTCCGAGAAGAAGAAGATGAATTTCTTCCAATTATAGTGACAAAGAGAAGGCTTTATCTACGAAGAACCTTTTGCATCGCAGAAAAAGAATGCAAGGTTTACAAAGAAAACTTCTTCTTTTGCTATATCTTTTTTTGTAGTGTATTTTCCAACCTTTTGACTCGCACTTGAACTCGTTCAGAATCTAAACCTCCATGTTGCCTTGCGTTTTGGCTATCTTTGGGCATAACTCAGCAATTTTGTAGCTGATTTCGCCAACCTTTATAAGGTATCAAACTTTAAGTTGAAGTCTCTTTTGTGAAATGCAATCAGATCGGACATATCAAAGCTGAGTCAGCATAGCATTTTTTGACACCATGAAGTTCGTCAGAAATCCAGTGTTTAAGTAGAACATATCATTTTCAACATTGTTAAATAAAGAAATCCTTTTCTGGGGAGACCTGTGACGCAAAGGACGAAGCAAAGTATAGCCTAGGCGTGGCCTCAAAATTCTCCTCCGCCAAATTTTCACGCAAGCTGAGCAGAGTGCAGTGCGGCACGTTTCTGATGTTAACAGCTTTGTTTTTTTTAACTAAATGCCATGTGTCAGTTTATATATGCAGTTTGTCAGCTAGTGACGTTCAGAAGAAGTGTTCGACAATTTAAAGTGCTTATGCAACCAAATTTTCGACCTAAATGTTTTAATTGAATCTAATAGTTTCAAATGCGCTCAGTTTGA
>JAYJMH010039642.1:0-15354 GCA_036873815.1 Phacellophora camtschatica | reverse complement strand
TAAGTTTATTTCAACTTGGCACGTAATAAATATTTCTAGTCAATCTCTATAGGAAACAATAGAAAAAACACAACAGCAATAAACAGGGCTGTGCGGGAAATAGCCGACGCAACTTCTAGATTTTTTATTTACGTGCACGTGAAAATCTAATTTTTCAATGCGTGAATACGTGAAACACTAAAATATTGTGCGTGAATGCGTGAATCGTAACCCCTATGGGGGGCCCCATGATGGGTGTGACGTGCCAAAATTGCCATGCCCACCCGACGTCACTTAACTCAAAGACAGAAACATTTCCAAGCAGATCATTTATTGGGAGAAGGATTTGTTTTATGAGTTGAAAAGGTGAGTCGTCTGCGTTTTATGGAAAGAATTCTTCGGGAGACATTACTGAGCCGAAATCCGGCAAAAAAAATTGAACCAATTTTTTGAGCTTCGGCCTCAATTTGCCACACTTGTGATGGACCCCCAAGCAAAAAATTGATTCATTGAGTGTTTAAAGCCACTGTTTAGCTGCTAACATGCTTTCAGGGAGAGCCTATTTTAGGCATTAGATGTTGCTAAAAACCAGGTATTACCACATTATTTTCATTCGATCAATATCTCCTGGGAACGGCTGTATTTGTTAAAAATTAGAATCAAAACTGACACATTTCTCACTGTTAATCCACTCTAAAGTTTCTAAAGTCTCACAGTCCCCACCTGAAATTTCAATCATGAAAAGATTTCAATCAAGAAAAGATCATAGTGGTTGACTTTATTGAAGCTAGAGTATCTAAATCTGTCGTCAAAACATTCCTTGTTGCGCAACTGACGTCTCCCCGGGGGTTACACACTAATAGATGGGTACGGCAGTAAATTCTCTGAACATGGCTACAATTCTTAGCGAAAATGCTTTAATGTTGGGTTGGATATCAAAATCGTCCTTAATGTTTGGTGGTTTGGAATGAGACACAACATTGGTGTTCGATATACACGAAAATGTGAAGATTAAAGGTGGGTGGGTTTGTAAAATCTCAGCAGCACGTTCCTCCCCCCCGTCCGATCGCGGGACGTATACTTCTCAAGAGCGGGTTTCTTGAAAGAAAAATGGCTGTATAAATTATTGCTTCATGGTCATTGCTGTTATTTAACAAGCAATTGTTGTTTTTATTATGAAATGCTTTTTCTATTTCGTGTTCCTTGGTTTCAAGCTTTCGATTCTCAGCCTGGAAAGTTCCTACGCGTTCCGCGTAATTTTGCAAATCTCGGCTTCAATTTCCTTTTTGACTTGCTCCAAGTTTATTTCGTTTCGTCTACCAGTCGAAAATATGTCACTGCGGAGGAAAATACAAGTCTACCAGTCGAAAATATGTCACTGCGGAGGAAAATACAAGTCTCCCTCTTTCGCAGGGTATTTTCCTCCGCAGTTTTATTAATCACTGCACCTATTTACCGTTTTATCACTATGCACATATTTATTGTTTTATCACTATGCATATTTTTACTGTTATATCACTGCAAATATTTATTGTTTTATCACTATGCACATTTTTACTGTTTTAACACTGCTAATATTTATTGTTTTATCACTATGCACATTTTTACTGTTTTAACACTGCATATTTTTTCTGTTTTATCACAGCACATTTTTACTGTTTTATCACTGCACATATTTATTGTTTTTTCACTACACAAACTGGTTATCATTGTACACTAAGACTAGTAATAGCTATTGCTGAGATGCCCCTTTTCACGCTGCTGTTTGAAGTCGTTTCCAAGCCTCCATGTGCCTACGTCATACATGTCATATCTCTGAAAGTCTTAAAATTTCTTCTTGACAATAAACTTTGTCCGACAGTGCACAATGACATATAGCCTAATCCTACTGAACATTCCTAAAATTCTTTTATACTGAACATTTTTTGACAAAAAAAAGATGAAATATGGAGTTTTATTCTGGTCCTGACTAATCAATTAGATATACATTACAAAGGTGTTCCTTGCAAAAAAGCGCAAATCCACGCTGTATTAATCCAAACCCATCCATCATCGTCATTCTCATGGTACTCCAAAGTTTCTATCCAAATTTGATTATCAACTCAAATAAATTGAATTTACTAAGAACACAATGTACCCCTATTTGTTAGTTTTTGTGAAGTTTTAAGCAAAATTCATGTATGTTCTCGAAAAAGCCTCCATAACATGAGTAGACTCACCCACTCCTAACACGTGGAGTCGAATTTTTTAATGGCCTACTCTCAAATATATTGAAAAGTCTAAGTGATTTAAACAAATATGGTTTTGCCTCGCGTGCTTGGGAGTCTGAAGGAAGAAAGAAAAAGGATAAAAGAAGAAAATCGAAGTGAGTCAAGAACATTTCAAAAATAGGCCTCAGAAGTGCAGTTGCAAGAAAATACTTTCAAAATGAAGATTGTAGTACTGATGTTGGCAGTTGCTATGCAACAAGTCTATTCAGAAAGTAAGTTAGGCCTCGTTTAATTATTTTGATACGTTTGTAGTTTTAGATATCCTGTTTGCCATTTTCATTCATATGAAAAATCATAAACGCAGTTCTATTCACATTTGCCTCGCGAAAGCAATGCCAAAATATGGTGTCAAAAAAAGGCAAACAGCATTTATTGTTGCAAGCTTTTTAAAAAATGTTTCCTGTTCATACTAGAAACGGCTCGTTTTCAAATTGGTTAGGGACCTCTCAATATTTATAGCATATACCGGGCCGGTGAAATAAAAAACCAGAATCCCGTTTATTTTCCGACAAAAAATGTATGCGGCTAGTAACTTTTTTGTTCCAAAAGACTTCGAGTGCAGTATTGCCCTAAAAACACAAATATTATAAGGGTTAATCCATGGCTCAAGATATTACCATTGTAGCTTCTTTTGTAAATTATTTAGAATTTTGGCAGATTGAAGACCAACTCTTAATTATTAACTCTTTGACGTTAAAAATTTGAATTTCATTGTGTTGGATAATTTGATGCTACTTATTCTTTCTTATTTGGCAATTTTCTATGGAAAAAAGTCACAGGCCTGTCGATATGGAGTGTCGAAATATTTTAAAAGCCCGTTATTTTAGCATAAAAATTTGTCAGTGCCCCGTGCTTTATTTCACCGGCCCCGTATTATGTGTCATAAATATTGAGAGGTCCCTTAGAACTAGCGCTTCTGTTTCATAAATGGCAGATATTTGAATGTGATTTATTATCCTGGTAGATTATCCAAACCAATCCATTTTAATAGCTCTAAGATAACCAAAAATATCATATTATTTTATTTAAGCAGGAAAGAACCAAAAAGTTTCATTTGCTCTTTACCAAAAAGTTTAATTCATGGTTTTCTGGCCGACGAAAATTCTCGCCGTTACCATTAAGAAATAACAAAAAACGATTCCTAAATGCCTCCACCAATTATTAAAATACTACAAAAAACATTGAAAAATAAAGCAGCATTAAAACATAGTTATTTACATAGTTATAAATATAAACATCTTCGTAAATAAACTAATAATGCCAAGATAAAAATAAGCTAAACGTATCGGGCATAACTCTTCATCAGTAGTGAATCACTAGTGATGAAGGGTTACTTCACTACTGATGAAGGGTTTTACTTGACGAAGAATTTTACATTTATTTGCTGGCTATTGCCATAAGTAGCCATCTTATGATACATAGAGTTGCACATATATTTACATTGTTAGGTTTAAATATAGTTATTGCAATGTATAGCTGTATAGGGTAACAAAGAAATAAGGATATTTCCAAATTTTTGCAGCATGCTCGGACTTCCATTCACGATGCAACACACTACTAAAGTACTGCAAGGAACCTTCGTGGAAAACCTTCATGAAGTTTTACTGTGCGAAGTCTTGCAACTTTTGCGGAGGGCCTCCACAGCCACCTACACAGCCACCAAACCCAAACACTCAACCACCGCAGCCACCAGTTCCTGGTAAGTAAACTAAAATTTCAGTTTTTTATTATATTTTTGCTCAATTTTAAAACCTAATATTTATTACCATTAACTCGTTGCTTCCGGAAGGTAACCAGAACCCGCAGCGGGTGTCCCCACAAACTTATGTTGTAGTTTTTTTAAAGATAATAACAAAAGTACTATATAAAGCAATCAAGGCGCTACATATTTCGAAATTGGAAACATTAAAATTTGCTACAAATTTCTCTCAAATCGAATGTATATTCACCAAGATATGGAAGTGGAAAATCGAAATTATCGCATATGATATCAAGGCCGCGTCCTCATTACGAGGATTTTTCCTCATTACGAGGATTTTGGCACGTGATTTAAAATACAACAGAAATACAGAAATTAAGCATGGCGCCTGTTAATAATTTTCAGCGAAGGATGGCAATTATTTCTGCGGTAAAACCTCTTCTGACACTGGTAGCTACGACACTACAGCTTCGCTTCCTTCTATTTTTTTAACTGCTTGTTCAATGCCAAGCACTGAGACAAGAAGTATATCAAGCTGTTGAAGATAAAAATCGTGCACTTCGCAGAAATCGACAGCTTAGAAACGGATTCATTGACGACTAATTTTGAAGAAATTATATCCCATAAATATCGCTTCACTGCTAGTCATAAGATTTATAATTTCTTACCTTTCATTCCTTTTTATACCAAGAATTTTCCCACTGTTCTGTTCATGAATTCTTTAACTGTTGCAAGCAATTATCAACACGCAGTATTTGCGCGCCAAAAATCCCGTGGTGCACTGCTTCTATTTTCAGTTCGCCCCGCTTCGAAAAATATTCTATTCACAAGATATCTTTACCAAATTTCACGCGAGCGAACGCTCCAAGAGGTCACACCAGACACAGAACCGAACTCACGCCGCTTCGAGTTTCAGTTCGCCCTCTTGTGAGTGAACGCTCCAAGAGGTCACATCAGACACAGAACCGAACTCACGCCGCTTCGAGTTTCAACTCGCCCTCTTTCGATTGAACGCTCCAAGAGGCCACACCAGACACAGAACCGAACTCACGCCGCTTCGAGTTTCAGGCGCTTTTCATGAAAATTGTTACAGTAAAAAGAACCCCCACATCAGAACAACGAATTTTGAGAGCCTTTGCCCTAAAATTTTCGTCACAACTTTATATTACTTTCAGATATTTCAACGAGTGTTATCTTTTGAAGTAAGTTAGTTTGCAAGTATAATCCCTTACAAAATGAAACTTAGATATCAATCAGGGAGTGAACGGGCTGAACGAGTTCAGCGAGCTTGACCCAGAGGGATCCAACTGCATGAGCATTTTCTTAATTTAAAACAATTTCCTTGCCTTACTGAAAAATTTTCAATTATTTTAAAAGAAACAATCGTTTGCTATCATAGGACAGTGTGGACAACCTCAAGTCCAAGCAAGTCGTGTTATTGCTGGACAAGACGCTACGAAAGGATCATGGCCTTGGCAAATTCTCATGTTATATAACAATAGACCGATGTGCGGTGGATCTCTCGTTGCTCCGGGATGGGTCGTGACGGCAGCTCATTGTATTGACGGAAGAGAAAGTCAGGCCTATTCATTCAAAGTCAGGTCAGTTTCGTGTCAGTTTGAAGTCAGTTAGAGTCAGGTCGATTTATGAAGGAGAAGGGGGCAAACAATTTAATTGAACTTTAAGAATCCATGGGCTTTTGGAATTGTGGTTGGTTTTTTTGGTTTTTGGTCGTAAAAAGGGAGAAGGAGACATTTCATAATAAATATAATGGGTTTTTTTTATACATCAAATGCGCTACCTATTACAAGGCATGGCGAAAATACTAATCTAACTATAATATATATATATATATAACAGTAACAAGAACAATAACAGTGAATTAACATGAACATTAAAGGGATGCTGGTTGTGGAATATCCATTTAAAATTATCAACGTGGTCGTGACCGTAAATGTTTGGAATTTTCCCTACAGGGTTGGAGAGCACGATGTGGGAAAAAAAGATGGCGATGAGGAGGATATCCAAGTGGAAAGAATCTTCAAAAACCCATCATACAACAAGAGGGTTATTAACAACGATATTGCTCTGTTGAAACTCAGCAAACCAGCAACGTTCGGAAAGTACGTAAGCTCAGTGTGTCTCCCACAACATGGTGTTAATGTTCCAGTTGGAACAAACTGCTACATAACAGGTTGGTAAAACATGGATGTTGTTGTCTTATTGTGAAAATTTTGTGGAAAAACTATAAATACATATGGATTACCAAACACCTTTCACAGATAACTACACGCCTTACATAAATAACCATGCACCATTCATACATAACGACACAAATAACATCACGCCTTATATGAATATTTTCAACTGGTTTCTGCTTGCTCTGAAACCAAAAAAGAGGGGCCGAATATTTGTAATTTCTTCCAAAAGATACAGTTTTTTTTTCATCCGTTTATTTTAGGTTGGGGAAAGATTCGACATCCAGGAAATATGCACCATCTTTTGCAACAAGGGAAAATACCAGTTGTCTCACAGCAAGTTTGCTCAAGTTTAAACACAAAAACCGCTGGTATCCCAGTAAGTAGACTCGTTACATAATTTCTGTAGTTTGTCTCTACCTTATTTTCAACCACCTTATCCTATCCGCACACCTCAAGGACTTCATGTGATCAATTACATTCGTTACATGTGATCAGTTGCACTCTTACTAGACTCGTTACATAATTCTTGAAGTTTGCTTACACCTTATTTTCAACCACCTTATCCTATCCGCACACCTCAAGGACTTCACGTGATCAATTACATTCATTACATGTGATCAGTTGCACTCATACTAGACTCTTTACATAATTCTTGAAGTTCGCTTCCACCTTATTTTCAACCACCTTATCCTATCCGCACACCTCAAGGACTTCATGTGATCAATTACATTCATTACATGTGATCAGTTGCACTCATACTAGACTCATTACATAATTCTTGAAGTTCGCTTCCACCTTATTTTTTACCACTTTATCATTTTTATTTCGCACTGAATATATCGAGGCAATGCGAATTGTATGCAAAGATAGTGGAAATGATTTTGTAAATAGTAATTCTGTAACCACGCATAAACGCAATCTACAGTTGCTTATGATAGAGATTTTCAAAACAAAGAACGATCTCAACCCAACTTTTATGAAAGGTATTTTTGCAGAAAAAGACAACTATTATAGTCTACGTAATGTAAATCATTTGCAGTTGCCAAAAGTAAGGACAACAATATATGGTACAGAAAATATTTAGTATAGAGGCTGCCTTTTATGGTCCTCACTTCCAAGCTTTTTGAAAGACTGTAGCACAATTCAAGAATTTAAAAGGAAAATAAAACAATGGAATGGAATGGCGATTCATGCACCTGCAGATTGTGTAAAGTTTTCATTAAAGATTTGGGATTTTTAGATTAAATTACTTTCTAGGTTTTTCATTGTAAATTATAGTTACTGTTAGTTTAGTTGGCCTTAATTAGCTTTTAGCTATTTTAACTAGAAAAAAGCCAACTTTAAATAAATAGATAATAATAATAATAATAATCTAACCGTGCAGGCCCGTTTATCATATGATGAACGCAAGATAAAAAATATTCTATAAAACATCATCTCTTAAGAATTAACCCTTTCACGCCCGGGGTTATTTTGAATTAAGAGGCAAATCCCATCTAAATTTTATTTTGCAGGGGGTAACACGTTAAAACCGACTTAATTCAAAAGATAAACTGACGTTGAAATATCTTAAATTTATGTAAAGTTATGTCTGTATTTACCTCCTGGAAATATGACGGTTTATGTTATTTGGCAATGGGCCATATGGCCCTTCCCGGGGTGAGAAGGTCAATCGATCCCATTTTTCATGACTCCATTGAAAACATCATATTTTCAAGGTGTATATATTTAAACGAATTGTTTCTGATATCTTAATCAGTTCATGTCTTGAATTAAGATGATGTGGATGTTGTACCTTCTGCAAAATGCAAAATCAGATATTTAGACAGTTATCCATCAGTCTAAATATGGGCGTGACAGTTGATTGTTTGTTTAATAATATTCCCTTTTGTTATAAGAAACCTGGCTAAGGCTCCACTAGTGAAAGTTTCTTAATTTTGGGCCAATTTTGAACATAATTCACCAGTAAAAATTCCGTTTTTCTTAATTGATATGGAAAAATTCCGTTTTTACCATGAATTCTTTTTTCAACAAAAGCATTAACAAAACCTGTATATATTGTAAAGGTTAAATAGTCATATACATAATCTTCATTGACATCATGTCCACTCCATTAATATCATTAGGCATTATGTATCTTCGCTAAAAAATTCAACAGTTTCTTAGCGATTTTTCATTCACTAGTAAAAGTTTCTTAAATTCTGTTGGATTTTACTGATGAGTTTCTTATAAAGTGGTTTCTCATTAAAAAAAAACGTGGTTAGAAGAAAGATTCGTTTTTGGATGATTTCCTTTCCACCGTCAAATGGTTTGTCTTATTTAAATTACGTTTCTTGCGTCAATCAACGTCAATCAACGTTTCTTTTGCATTCATAGATTCGTCTTATCTTTTTGAATTTTAACTTTTTTAACCATATGCTAATCAGGTAAAAGTTTTAAATATTGTTGTGACCCCAGTTTTGCGCATGCAAATTGGCCATGAAGTATAAAATATTAATTAAGATATACAGTGCTGTCTTGTTGTTTCCGAGTAAGTTAACTACTTTTGGCAGGTGGTTTTTCGTCTCATTCATTCCTTCATAGAGGACACGTTTTATCGTATTTCTGCTTACACACGCGTTTCGTTACACGCGTGGTTGTATTTTGCGTTTATCTAAGATGGTTGTTTCATAAAATGGCATGCAATAAGATCACAGCATGATTGAGACAGTTTTTCTGTTGTTTCCCAACTTGTGGAGATCTTTGTTCTATTTCTTTACAGTTGTAGAGTTACTTTGTTGCTCGACCGCTTATTTGTTGCTTCAGAATTTTTCAAAGGGAACTTTCTAGAATGTTTTCTGCACCGCTTGGAGTTATGCTTTCATGTTGAAAGAGGAAATGTTTCAAAGAAATTTATTCTTCAAATCAGGCGCATTAATACTTAATCTAGTCACAGCAAGCTTTCCTGCTGCGGGAATAACCCCAAACTCGCTTAGCTTAAACTCCCTGTTAACTCAAACTGATTTGTCTATCCGTTGAGAGCTTTCAGAGCTCATTTCAGAGCTTTGGTTATCTCAAAAACTCGATATCATGAAAAAATTTCAATTAAATTTCAGAGTTCAAGATAACTCAGTGCATATGCCATTGATCCTTTAGCGTTGATTTAGTTTTGAATAACTCAACGCCTTCTTTAACTCAAATTCTTTTGTATATCCCTTGAAATCTTTCAGTGTTGGTTTAGCTACAGATAACTCTAACATCTTTTGCTAACTCGAATTATTTTGTACATCCTTTCGGAGCTTTTAGCATTGATTTAGTTTTGAATAACTCGAATACATGTGTTAAATTGAACTGTTTCGTATACCCCGTGAGAGCTTTTAGCACTGATGTAGTTTTGACTAACTCAACGCCTTCGTTAACTCAAATTCTTTTGTACATCCTTTCGGAGCTTTTAGCATTGATTTAGTTTTGAATAACTCGAATACCTTCGTTAAATTGAACTATTTTGTATATCCCGTGAGAGCTTTTAGCATTGATTTACTTTTGAATAACTCGAATACCTTCGTTAAATTGAACTGTTTTGTATATCCCGTGAGAGCTTTTAGCATTGATTTAGTTTTGAATAACTCGAATACCTTCGTTAAATTGAACTGTTTCGTATATCCCGTGAGAGCTTTTAGCATTGATGTAGTTTTGAATAACTCAACGCCTTCGTTAACTCGAATTCTTTTGTACATCATTTCGGAGCTTTTAGCATTGACTTAGTTTTGAATAACTCGAATACCTTCGTTAAATTAAACTGTTTCGTATATCCCGTGAGAGCTTTCAGTGTTCTCAAACAAATTTATATTCCCCTTGAGAGTTTGAGATTGAGTTTGAATGGGGTTCAGCTGTATCTATCGGTGTTTACACAAAGCGTTTTGGCTTATGGTTTTGGTTTTGAATTTTAATTTTCGTTTCGACTGTGTTTTTTTTTACAGAGTCAGGGTCAAATACTACATTCACGAAAAAACATTTCGAGAAAGACTGAAGAACATTTTCATAACAAATCATAAATCAAGTGAGTGGTAAAATCTTTTCGAAGATAAAATCTGCTAAAGACATTCAATTTCGATTGCTTAAATAGGCCTACGAACTATAAACGTTTGTGTTATTTCAAATAGTATTTACAGACAAATTTTACTTAACTTTAGAAAAGATTTGTAATATGTGCATACATTTTAGGTACATTTTTTGTCAATACACTTAGAATAAATCTTAGATATGATCTATTTTTTCTAGTTTTGAGAATATATTTGAAAATTTTATTTATTAGCTGTCTTGATTGTTAAACACAACAGTTGTTTTGTTGTTGCTATGTTGTGCAAATTCTGCTTATTTCGAGCAGCAGAGCAGAGACAGGAGGGGTGCCGTACTGGTAGAGGATGAAAATTTTCTCCAAAAATTAGCCACTTGGTTAAAAATTCAGGCAAAAAGTTGGCCATCTGTTTTGTTGCAGTAATTTCAAAGGCCAAACGATAGAAAATGGATTCCGAGGCAATTAATGTTATGACCGATCATTAAAAATATTTACTTTCTCCAAGGTATAGGATGGCATTTGCTTCGATTTGGATTCTTTGTTGCATCATGTTTAGCGTTCCTTGTTAGAGCGGTATTGGACACAGAACCTTTGCTTGCTGGTTGGTAAGTCATTTTTATGTTTATTTCATTTATATTTCTCAATCATTTTTCTAGCTACAGCACCTTTAGAATGTATTTTATTGGTATCATCATATCATATCATATCATATCATATCATATCATATCATATCATATCATATCATCATATCATATCAAACCGTTAACCGTTTTTGCTGATCTTGTTTTAAAGCGCTGTTCATTGAATGCGCTGCTAAATGTTTTGCTCTTCTTTGTTTTCAGTGATGGATGTCCCATTAACAGAACGCAAACAACCCGATGGTGTTGCCCTGAAGTCAGTGCAGATGCAGACCACAAGTAGTAAGTAAAATTTCAATGTCAGATTTTTATCTTTTTGCTGACCGGGCGAAGGGGAAAACTGGTCCACAGCAAACAGCTGCTAATTTCAGAGGCTCGAGTGAATAAGAATTACTTTAAATCCTATAAATGCAAGTAGATATAAAAAGAGCCCTCAAACTATTTTGGGCAGGAAGTTTTTTTCCTGCATTCACGTTTGTTAGGCCTAATTCAGATGCCGTGCTAGGTAGGCCTAAATCTCTGGCATAAATCTTCCACGGTGTCTGAATTAGACCCAAGGATCCTTTGAAAGTTTAATTCCATTGCAAAGACTAACTGTAGTTTTTCTTTTTAACCAGTTGGCGTCTGCTTTGGGTTGACAGGCCCGTGGCAATATGGGCAATTCAGGTAAACAAAATTTTATACTTCATCGGCAAGCTGTTATTAGAAATTTTATGCAGCGAGGACGGAGACATCAGCTGAAACATCACACACAATTTTGAATGCCAAATCCCATTTTCCATGTACTTGTGAAATGCTGGTAACATAATGGTGGAATACTTCCGGTTTCTTTTCTCTTCTGCGTTTTGATTGGAAAGGTTTAGATCAAAGTATCAGTTTAAATATCAGTTCAACAGGAAAAACAACTGAATTTAATATTTAAAGAATAATGAACAGTTTTATGTTTAGTGTTCACTTTTGCAACCGTTTTTTTTCTTCAGAATTCAGGAAAAATTGGGCAATACTTCTATATTCTAATACTTCAATATTCTAATTTTTTCACAAACTCAATCAGCGATAGAGCTACTTCTGAGATCCCATTGCCTGGCGCTAAAAACTTGCAACTCCACTTTCGCCATTAACAAGTTAATATTTTACAATACAGCCTGCTGATGCCATTTGCACGTGGTTTTTCGTTCACATTGTTTGAATTTCACTGCTGTGATTTTTTTTGCTAATGCCACAAATTGATTTTGTAATTGATTTTAAAATTTGACATGTTATTTTTGCAATATTTCAACTTCGCTTCTGACTTAATACACACACCTTTTCTAATTTGCTGGAACCCATATCAGGTCTCCAAACCGGGTCTCTAAACCGGGTCTCCAAACCGGGTCTCTAAACCGGGTCTCCAAACCGGGTCTCCAAACCGGGTCTCTAAGCCGGGTCTCCAAACCGAGTATCTTTTCGGATTTACTATGTTGCTGTGTTATTTTATTATTCGTCAACTAAAAAAAAACTTTATTTACTTATGAACACAACTTTTTAATAAAGCTTTTAATAAGATACAATATACCACTAAGATAAAATATACAGTTAAAATACAATGCAACGCTAAGCTGCAATGCAAAGGTAAGATGCAATTTTAATACATCTTATATGTACAGTAAGGTTAGTCTAGTGATTTGTTAGGTCCAGCATCCAACATACAAAATCCAACATGGTTTCGTCCAAAATGAAAAATTACTATCGACATGTGATGACTTCAGCCTCGCTTCAGTATTTATACGCCCTCGTCACATGTGGCGTATCTTATGCAATACCGCATTCTGTCTGTTTATGGACTGGGGAAGAGCGGCCAACGCTAAGGTGGGAGGGAGTGAAAGGTGGGAATTATGTAATGAGGCTACCTTGCTCCCAGGGATATTTACAAAGAAGAGATACTACCTCCAAATATTTGGCGTGATGATGATAATTTATTTCACAACTTTATCATTCGAATTCCATTAAAATGTGGTGCGAAAAATGTCAGATCTTCAGAAATTTGATTGAACATGACGCAAAATTCTAATATTTTGTTTCAGCCAATCAAATGTCAGAAAATCAATTTGGGAAACGGGAATATTTTCTATTGAGATAAAGAAGAAAGTTCTGCATTAATTTTCAGTGTGTTTTAAACTGTTTTGACTTTCTTTGTAATTATTATCAGCTGCTCAAATTAAGTTTACGTTCCTTGCATATACATAATGATCTACTGAAGCCTACAGTTTTTGTTGAATAATTCCTTTTGAGTGAGGGAGAAAGGAAAGCCACGCTTAAATGTTTCTTGTTGTTATTCTGTTTTAACATGATAACAATTGATTCGACGAAGAGCTGCATAATTTTAAATGCATGAATAAGGTGTTTATGATAGAAAAGCAGATGTCTTGTGTTATATGATGACATTGGCAAATTTATAATTTCATTCACCTGCAGTTGATTTGTTTAAATTTTCGAAATAGCCAAACAATTTACGGTATTTATAAACATGTGATATGTTGACTTATGATGTTGACTCACCTGAAAATGTTTGCAAAGTCATAGCTTAGTGAAGTTCAAAATTCTCCTGTGCCTTTCCAAATATATTTACAACCATAAAAGTGTCCAGACATTAAAAGTGCATAGGTCTTCAATCAAAAGCTCTTCGGTTTAGTCGCTATCTGAACAAAAGAATTTTAAAATGTATTTTAATTTGAAGTCAGATTTTCCTGCAACTATTTACCATAATTTACATTAAAAATTTTGTAATTTGTTTTGCAGACTGCTATTGCAATATTTGGAATATTGGATGCCATATTATCTGGTTTTTTGTCTTATAAGGTGAGATTACGTCCATATTCTTGCAAGATCGTTAGTTTAAAGGTCACTAACAAGGTCACTAACAAGGTCATAATTCAAATGTTACTGATAAGGTCATAATTCAAAGGTGTAACAAAAACAAAGCCATAATTCAGAGGTTAGCAACAAGGTTATAGTTCAAAAGTTACTGATAAGAACAAGTATCTATCTCTTTCAAGGATAAAATGTTTATGAGTGGTTAATGTTAATTATTCAAAATTTTATTAAAATGATAAGCAGTTTTATATTTTTGTTTTTGATGAGAATTAAGACCAGCTGTATTATATGAATTAATATGAAATCTCATATGATCCTAAATTGAAATCATTGAAAAATTTTTATTGCATAGGGAACATTATTGGGTGCAATTAACAGATACATGATCATTGAAATCGTTACTGGTCTTCCATTCATTATATCGGTGAGTGAGTTTAACTTCTTTCAGTTTTAATGTAAGCACTTTTCATCGTTAGCTTTTACGAGAAACAAAAATCTTTGAGATCGCAATCTTCTGAGGTAACAAATTGCAATAAATACTAACGGAGGGGAACATTTTTAGGCATCAGGGAAAGCTTAAAAAGCCTTTTGCAAAAAATGATTACCAGACATTAAAGATGGCTGCCAGAAACTTTTTTACAAGTGGTTGTAAATTAAAGATAAATAAATATCCTTAAATTGAATAGTAAATTTGCTATTCAATTTACGGATATTTATTTATCTCTAATTGTTGCCATAAGAATCTGAATTTTTATGTTTATATCGATCGTAAATTAAACGCAATGAATCTCTGTTAAAATTTCCCAAGCTGCAGTTTTGGGTCAAGATGACGTCAAAAATCTTCCTTATTTTAACTCAATCCCCAATCAATCTGTGTTAGCAACAATGGGAGGTGTTTTGCTGGTATATATTTTCGCAAATAATCTTCTTCGGGCTTTGCGGGTGCTATTATCTTTTTGTGTGATTTTAAATTTTTTACCATAACTTGTTTACCTTGTTACGATTTTTTAAATAAGGCAAACTATGGAAAGACCAATCAACTTTTGTTACCAGGTTTTAACAGGTTTTTTCTTGTGCAATTCTTGTAATTTTTGATATATTTATCCTTGTGCTGATTTTGTGCTTCGTTACGCGAAAATTGGCTTATCTCTTGATAATTCTTATTTTAAATCAATTTTAGCTTTAAAGCAGGAAGCTTATATTGATATTAATTTTAATCAATGTCTGTGTGAGTCCAACTGGAATACCAAATAACGGAAACCGCTGTATACTTTCTGTGGTTTTGAAATTTTTAATTAAAAATTTCACAATAATTTATCCAAGAATTTATATTTTACGATATTTTTAACATATCAATAATCTTTTAAATTGTAACGTTAACAAGGTTTAAGCAGCAAAATCTATGAATAATTTAACGTGAATTGTAATGTTTTTTATTCGAAAATATAATTTAATTTTGAGTCACATATTGCCTTTTTATAATTTTGAAAAGTAGCGGAACAATAATTGAACCATGCTGGTTACGTTTTACTTCAGGTTATTTTCCCGTCTTTGCTGGTTTTTTTTAATCAAATTGTTGATGAATGTTGCTGAAGTGACTGAAATACATCAGGAAATAAATCGCTTTAAAATATAATTTATTAAAACAGATTCATCT
>JAYJMH010039631.1:0-15355 GCA_036873815.1 Phacellophora camtschatica | reverse complement strand
AACAAGCAGTCAGATTCCATCGCCGCCAAATTGTTCACTTAGTCTTTTTGGCGCCTATCATCTGAACCGCCAAAATTTCTCATCACATGATAAAAAATCTTTCTATTGTTTATTTTTCTATATGTACAAACAACGTCTTTTATTTCATTAGCTTAAAATTGATGTTAAGATGACATCGAATCGTCGCTCATTATTATCGTTAATATTTATAATTAAATGTTACAAAAATAATATTCTTATTCGAAGATAGATGACTTGTGTTGTAAAATGTAGAAAATAACGTAGAAAATTCAATGAAGATATAACAATCTACAATTTTTGTCAACTAATGACGATTGGCAGTCCTTTAACCCTATTTTACACGGGGTCTAGACAGGTAGAAAATATCATGGGGGATTTCTGGAGCCCCCCTATCTAGCGTCAAATCGGTAAACGATACAAACATAAAACGTGCAGCACTGAAAGCCCCATCTTTGATTACCCTATTTAAATAATTTTAATTATAAAATTATAATTAGCGTAAACGACAACGACTAATAAGCAACCACATTTACACAAAAAGGAACATCTATTTTTCAAAAAGTGCACTATTTGGTTTTAATACCTGTGTATAAGCATTTTAGTGAGTTTTAGTTACAATTCCTCTAATTTATATTATTAGAGATATATAACACATGAGAAAAGTTGCAAAAAATAGAGTAGTGTAAATTCCTGTATGTTGATTTCATTCACTTGTTTGATGCTTTACATATGCTTTGTCGATTTTAACTCTATATCGTGACTATCAAATCTGTGTTCATTTTTATAATTCATTGTATGAAATATGACGTAATTAAAAGGTATAACGTCTTATATAATATATTTTGCTGATGTAAGCAATACATTATGTGTTGTTCTTCGAAAGATAGAGAATCAAAAACTAAACTCAACCATGCAATTATCAAGTTTGTCCGTTAAATATATACTTATTTAGAGTCGTAAAACTAAATTCCTTTGTGGCTGGCTACCAAATGCGGCATTGTTTTGTGACATAACTGTGAAACTTTGGAATAACATTTCTGAAATTTTGTGAACAATTAAATTTTAGGAGAAGACAAAAAAGTTTTAGACCCTTGGAAATTTTATAAAGTACAGTTCAGAAAAAACCAGCAAGTGTAAAATTGCTTTAAGAATAATGATGACACCTACAAAATTAATAAGATGTCTGTCAAACAAATAAAGAAAGATTCAACAGAAGTCACGCAACATTGCTGAGAAATAAAATTACATTTCCCTGTAAATATGTACAATAAAATACATATCTGTAAAATTATTGAAAGTACAGAATTAAAACGAAATAATTGAAAAAAGAAACATTATTTCTTAATGTAAAATCTCTAAATTAAAAACTAAATTATACTGAACCAAAAATATTTGTTTTTGCTGAAAAAACTGATAAATTGTATGTCAACAATTCCTTTTTTTACTTTATGAAACTTCACCCACCACCCTTGCCGAAAAGGAAATGACTGCCGGTACAAAACAAAACAATGCAAAAAAACACATTTCTTCAACAGGACTAAACAGAAAAAATACCAGCTGGAAAAAATCAGAATGTTTTCGAAATAACGCAACGATTTCAAAACATGTGCAATTGATTGATTGAAAGCTGAGATTCAGTTATACTCAGCTGTGAATTCAGTTTTCTCTGGGAGGCCTTTTATTTTGAATGATTTATTCCAAAAAAATGCTCCAAAAATTCACACAATGATGAAGATAAATTTTTGTACAATAAGAGAAAAATCAAATTTCGGTGAAAAGAAAAGCAAAATTTTGCAAATTTCGGGCAAAACAACAAACAATAAATATGTCTTGGAAACACAACATAGCCAAAATATCCAGCACCATGTGCTTTTGCTAATTAATATTAAATATTAAATTTGTGTAATGGTAGAAAATTCACACCTGCCAACCAAAAAGGTATGTTGTCTTCTGAAGAAAATCAAGAACATTACGCAACGCTCCTAACTTTATCCATTGATATCGACAGGCTCGTTGTGTAATGACCTTCATCGCTACGGATGATATGCCTCATCGCTTATTGCAGCCGGCCCCTAAATTTAAAGCAATTTTAAATTTTTGAAAACAGTTGAAATTCAGAAACTTTCACCTGACGCAAATGTCTGATTTCCATTTAAATTTAACTATGAAGAAGCAGTTATATTTCCAACAAACTTTGTTTCCACCAGAGCATATTGTTCTCGGAGCAAAAAATGCCAAATCACGCGGCGATCGCATGTGAAATGACGAGCAAGAGGGGTCAAATATTTTGATGTCTCTCCGTAGGATTATGCTTCTGGCCATCGCAAAATTTCAAGACACTGCAGGCGCAAAATACCTCATGGTCAGTGGTCTAAACATTTTTTCTCCATCCTCGACGAACAAAGGCAGATCAGCGCATTTTCGACAAATCAATGCATTTTTTTTACATACTGGCTTTCTACCAATCAAATTGCTTGGATTTTCTATGGTAGTTGTCTGTGACATCATCAACGTTATGAAGATGTGGGAAAAGTTAACAAAATAATACCCAACACTAAGCTCTTAGGGCGTATTAGTTTATAAGAAAAACTGGACAAAGTTTGCAAAACTTAAAAGTTGTATCATAATTTAAAAGCTTAATTCATGTTTGATAAAGTTAAATGTACTTGTGAGAGTGCTGGTCATGATTATAGGAGAGTTTTCACTACTCCCATTTTGACGTAACTAGCTACTAATTAACAATTCCCATTTTCAGCTCGTTTTGTATCAAGGCAGGAAAATTCACATTTTTGCAAGAGCCCATTTTTGCGGTTGCAATTAAATGCTGCAGAGTCATATAGAACTTTCTATGAAGACTTTTCCAAATATTGGCCGCTATCTGCCAGGACCGTGCAATTCTGATTTAACGCGTCGAAGAATTGTGAAATTGTTAATGATTTCGGAAAAAATATTAGGGAAAAATATGAAAATACATTCAGTTTCTACATTGTTTAATATTTTTATGGATGGATTGGGAAGCATTTATTTTTGATGTGGTATCTTTCGAATTGGCCTTAGCAAAAAGGGGACTGTTATGTCGTTTAAATTTGTCAGTACTCCCATTGATTTGTGTTCAATATGTTGTTGTATTTTAGACAATGTCACTGTTGCAACTGTTTGCTTTGATTATCCTGTTTTGTCTAAATTGTTCATGCTACAGATTCTGCTATCGTGGAAGATGTAAAGAAATCAAACTTAAGAATAACCCTTTCACTGTCAAGACTGACATCTCAAAAGGAACATGTAAAAACCCGGGATACATACCAGGTGGTGCCAAACCAAACATCATCCCAATAAAAAGTGTGATTGACGCAGGACCCCCATCTGCACTTGCAAGTATGGTTGGCGTGGTAGTAAAGGAGTCAGACCGCGTGTCCACTGGTTTGACTTTGAGCGAGGCAACCAGATTGGGCGGAAAAAAGTTTCTCAAATATGCCCCAAAACTTGCAGAGTCTCTTGGACTATTTGGAGCAGGAGCAGGATTGGCATTGTCTCTCGCTGATCAAACCGATCCTTTGGATGTAGTCAAAGCTGCAATTTCAAAATTAACTGTTGAAGTGAATGGAAAATTAGAAGATATGAAAAACTATATTGATTATAAAGTAATCAAATTGGAGAAGGACTTGATTAACAAGCAATATCGTACTTTGTGGAATGTATTTATGGTCTGCATCAAAAAAAGATCTGCATCAGAAGTTAACAAATGCATGGAGGATGCAGAGCTTAAGATTTCTACGTCAAGTCCAAGTTTTATGATGCTAGACAACTACATGAGTTCTTACATCAGTATCCAAGCAACAGATCCCCAGGAAATCAAAAAATTTACAAGGAGTTATATTGAACAGCAAAAATCTCGAGCGCCTTCTATCAACGATGTGAAACGTATTGAAGCTGGCCTCTTAAATTTTCGCGATTACGCTAATTTACACATGATCGTTCTGGCTACACTTGTTAATACATTCAAAGGTGCAACAACAGGAACTGGCAAGGCATCATACAGGCAATTTTTACAAGATGAGCGAGGAGCTGGTATGTATTTAAATCAACTTGTTTAAATTATACAGTCAAAAGAAGGGGAGATAGTGCAGGTAATAACAAACAACAATGTTTCGTTGGATATTGGGATAAACTCGAAACGATTCTGGAAAATCCATTCCCAAAAACCACTAATATAGTAGATTGGAGAAAAGCATGCTGCTGTTGGATTGAATTCAGAAAACAGAAGTTCTAGAAATATCTAAGAACTATTGCAGAAGCTTCAGTGAAGTCTGTTTTTCTAAGATAACCTTTTTGGAATATGCCCGGAACTTTACAGACAGTAACAAAAATAAACTGCAGGATAGCCAATCAACAGCGGAGCGATTTTTATGCCAGTATAGCTAAACTGCATTTCTTAAAATGTGTTTCGCACCTTTTCAAAAGACCTTTTACTCCATCAAGATTAATAATGTTTATCATGATTCCAGTTTTACATGACACATCTGAAATTTGTCTAGCACTACACTACACAGTTTTACAATAGACATCTGAAATTTGAGACACAACTTTTTCTAGCTTTTTTTACAAGAAATTAGCATTTTGATCTGCTTCTGAAAGACCAAAATCATTGTTTTAAATATTTTTTGAAGCACCTTTCTTTTAATTGCCTGACAATAATAATTTTCCGAAATGCAGAATCCTTCTTGTGTTGGAAAAGAGTCTAAAAGAGGGCTCAATGAAATTGAGGCTCTGACCAATAAAGTATGCTTACAGGTCACCAAAGGTATTTTAGATATCATAGGATTTAAAATTGCCCTTTTTTGGATCTTTCTTTGTTCTTAATTTCAAATGTTTCTCTGAAAGGAGTCTACTTTTCCTATGAATTTTTGGATTCAGATTTATGTTATGATTTCAGGTGCTTCAGTTGAGACAAAGGATGCCCCCAAAATGACAAATTTCAAAGTTAGCTTTTTGGAAATACTTCTACCTCAAAATTTGTCATCATGCACAATCAAATTTTCATTCAAAATTCAATATCTCAAATATCTAAAGAATTCATAATGGCAGCCTATTTTTAGAAAAGGAGGGATTTGATATGAATATATATAATTTTGCATATATTTTTGTTCGTTACAGCTAAAAAATACGCTGCGTATGCGGAATGGGCACTTGCTTGGGTAAAAATGCGAAACTATAAAGAAAATTATCAAGTAGAACCAGCGTGTGGACGCTCCAGAACAGTTCATGAAGGACTAGCTCTTACACATCATAGGATTGATTGTAAAATTCAGTGCACTTTACTGGTACCAAAAGCATGTGAATACAGTAGTTATGTTCGTGCTGATGGTAAAACCCCTTCTGGGTATGCACGGAAAATGATTCCAACACGCATACCAAAGTAAGTTGTTTGATTTAATTGTCCAAAACTGCAGGAAAATATTTGATTCTTAATGTTAAAACAAGTGAAATTGTTACTGTTTCTCAATTTTTTCTTTTGAATTTTTGCTAATCACAATTTGTGTGTTGTTTTAGTGAACGCAATTTGTTTGATTCCAGAAAAAAACATTTTAGTTCTTTGATAATTTTTCTAAACAGTCTGTCTGTCTGTCTGTCTGTCCCATGATAACTGTTCAATTCAATAATCTATCGAAATGACATTCTTTTAAACTAGAAAAAAATATCTTTCAGATTCCTTGCAAATGTACTGGTTCATTACTGTCACATTGCTTAATTTCTCTTCACCTGTCTTTAGCCTACCTTAATTTTCTTTTCTTTTGGTAGATTTCTTAACTTGATATAGAGTGGTCAACGGGAACATCCTGACCACTTGCACAAACATTTTTTCCCACCAATCAAATTACATAGCTCTTTTGAATTATGCAATTTTAGTCAGGGAAACATCCCTTAACGAAACCGAATGGATAGTAAACGAATAAAAAACGAGAACGATAGAAATGCTTGCTGACATAAATATTTTTTGAAACGAGGTGATCCTTGTTGGCGTCTAGAAATATATTTGCTGTCAGTCAAACCTGAGTATGAATCCAGTTGCAGCAGCATCATTAGCTCAAATTAGCTGAAATTATCAAGGCATTTATCTATCTCCAATAAAAATGCTATGCATTGACAAAAATTATTGTCTCTTTTATAAGCGTTAGGCCACGAGCAACGTGAAAATGCTGTTGTTGTTTATTTATAAATCTTTGTTCATATTTGTTAATACTCGTTAATATTTATTAATATTTGTTAATATTTGTTATATTTGTAGTATTTGTCAATACTTGTTAATATTTATTAATATTCGTTAATGCTTGTTAATATTTGTTAATATTTACTAATATTTGTTGATATTTGTTAATATTAGTTAATATTTTTTAATATTTGTTAACATTTGTTAATGTTTGTGAATATTTGTTAATATTTGTTGCTATTTGTTAATATTTGTTAATGTTTGTTAATATTTGTTAATATTTGTTAATATTTGTTAATATTTGTTAATACTTGCTAATATTTGGTAATATTTGTTAAAGTTTGTTAATGATTGTTAACATTTGTAAATATTTGTTAATAATTGTTAATATTTGTTAAGATTTGTTATTATCTGTTATCATTTGTTCATATTTGTTAATATTTAATATTAATTGTTAATATTTGAATGCTTGATATTTTTCACGGAACTATTGTTAGGATGGACACTTTACATTTCACTATGCTTTTCTAATGAAGAGGTGTTATTTTTTGGATGGTATTGAATGGCACTTTGGACATGCTTACCTACTAAAGAGATGGCATTGTTTGGATGTTATTGATTGGCATTTAGAGACCATAACTTCAAAATTGTGAGTGGCTGTTGGTTACAACCGCATTGTGACGAATTCAAGGAGACTTGACACCTCGCGCTATTGTTCGGATTCGTTCTAGGAGGAATTACATTATGTTTGGTCATTTTAACCAAAAGCCATTCAATAAAAAATAATTTGAATAGTCTGAGTTTTGAGCTATTTTCAAAATTTTGTTTTGAAAATAATCTACATGCTTTTTAAAGATGTTTGATAATTGGAACTCTTCTCAATCGAGCAAAATACAAAGGTTATGCCAGTACAATGCTTGCAGAATAGTATGTTTTTGACTCAACCTCACCTTGAGAGACCTGGTAAATTACATAATAGAAATGAAGAAAAGGTCAATGACTGGCCTCAAATGGATCAACAATCTTGCTATTTACAAAATAAAGTTTAATTTTAATTTTTACAAAACATTAATGGTTGATTGAGGCAGAGAATTGTCCAAAATGAGGAGCAGAATTCCAGATGATTGATTTCAAGATATCGAGGAAACAGAGAAACCGATAAACTGAGGCTAATGGCATTATAATTTATAAAATTATACGCTTATGGCCCTCGGCATGAAGACGTGCAAATAGTGTTTCAGAAAGTATCTACTTTAGAGAGGGTTTTTGAAAGTGTGAGCTTTCATGGTAACAAAAACTAATGTATACCCTTACAAACTCGAACGTACACGAATGGACGGAGACTAAACTATCTTTTTGCCAGAGATGTAATGAAGCAAAAGCGACAGAGACCAAATTGGGGCTGGTATATTTTCTCTACCCTTGAATCTTGATTTACTTGCTTCATAATATCGTATTCTTCTTCTTTGTTCAGATATATGATTTACTCTCTGTTTTTCTAGAAATCTAGAATAGCGGTAGTTATCAATTTATTTTAATTTGTCACACCACTCTTCTGCCGTCTTCGGGCCCATCTTCACAGGATGAAAAATTACAGAACACATCTATATTTCCATTGATTATCGAATTCGTTGTGGGTTTTCCCTGTGAAGATGGTGGATTGTTTCATGACGAAATAACATTGTTTTGTTTCCGTCTATGTTTACTGCAACAAAATAGATTGATAGAATACGAATCCTTCGAAAAATTCGAACAAGAATCGAACAATTCGTAGCACAAGGTTTGCTGTAGATGGGCCCTTCCTTCACGGGTTTGATTCTCACTAGCCCTTTTTAGATAATTCTATAATTTATTTCCTCTTCATGTCCTAATGCTAGCAATAAATTTGAGTGCTTTTTTCTTATGCATCTTTGTTTTTCCTTCTGCATTATGTTTCAACATGACTGTTTTAGTGTTTGATTTTTTTTCCGTTTTCTCTAATTTTTATAGATTAACATGAGCTGCAGGAAAAGTATATTGTATCTTAAAATAGTGGCAAATTGATATAGAAACTCTCATTTCTCTCTTTCTCTCTGTCTTCTTTATTAACAGGAACTCTCTTGTCGTATATTTGCAAATTTAAAATCAAATTACTTGAATTTAAATTTTTCCATCGTTCATTGCATGTCAGATAGATCTATTTAAATTTAAACATGGTGATTGTAGGAGAACATAATAACTCTGATTGGATTTACTTTTTCATATGATCTAATTAACAATACTCCACAAGTTTCCCGTTGCTTGTTGATTTAATGTAAGTTCCTGAACTTCATTGAGTTTACTGAATGGGTATTTTAATCATCAATTTTATCATCGTTATATTTTTAAAGAAATGTAAAACAGTATTTGATTTCAGCAATGACAATTTGAACCAATGAAAATATTTCATTTGTCTTAGTGATGATATATTTGCTGTTGAGCAGTATGGAAAAATAAGTGGAAAAGAAATTTGCAAGAAATTTCTGGATAGTTTTGGAAAGGATATTGACACGTACTGGTCTAATACTCTTGATACAAGCATCAATGTTTGGAAAGAAATAGGTGTAAAAGCAACTAACGATTTGAATGCACTGCCAACGGGTGATACTGTTATCGCCAATAAGAAATTCAGCAAAGATTTTTATGAACGATTGGCCATTGCACGTGAGGAAGCAGAAAAATATCAAGTTGCAAAAAAAGTGATGAACAAGAATAAAAGGCGGGTTGAAGTCTCTAGCTTGTTAAAGAAAAGGTCTCAAAAACAGGATTCTCTTCATTACTCTCTGGATGACAATATTTTGAAGGAAAGATCTCAAAAGCTCCAGATGGACAACGACGTGCAAGATGAAGGCTACGATCAGGGAGAAAAAGATTATGACGAGGAAGATAGTGATGGAAGATATGACGAGCGAGATGAAGAGTCTGATGAGAAATACGATGATTTCAACTCAGAAGAGGACATTGAAGATTTGAAATGAGAACTGATCTTAAGAATGTAATCTGCAAATTTTTTAGAAAATGAAACCCTGGAATTAAGAAAGGGCGTAATATAACCGAATTATAATCCTATTATAATTACTATTCTAATTATAATTACTTTGATGTAACCGAATTATAATCCTGCTATCTGAAAGTTTAACAGGCCAAAGAAATACTTCTAAATATGTTTATTCACCATACAGTAGCAGTATGATAAGTCCAATGGACATGATACACCAACTGCCACTAATGTATTTGAAGTAGCAATATAATCTATATAACATCAATACCATTTTAATAATTGGAAAGCACATACGTTTGTTGTAACTTTTATCCCAATTGATCCCAAAACAGTTACCACAGGTGTATAGCTGAGATTCCGATTTAAAAGTTATAATTTATTTACTTAGCATCTGTTACAGTTATTTCATGAGATATGAAAATTTATTTCATAAATCTCAATTGTAAAACTCTCTAGTAGTAGTTACACTTTTTTGTGAGAACTGTTAGCTTCATTTTCAGCCTGGATTATTTTTGGACTAATTTTCAAAAAATTGCTACCCGCACCTTTAACAACTTTAAGTTGTGTTTCAGATGAAGTGCTAAATCTCTGAATCCTCTTTTTGACTTAATGTTATTTTAGAAAACTATAAAATAATTGGGCAAATCATATTAAGGTTGTTCTTATAAAAATTGCGTATTTTTTAATGTCTTCATTAATTGATTGTCTTCATTTGGTTTAAATTTTTTTCTCTAAATAGACGTTGTGGGTATATAATTTTGATTTTCATGATCTCGTTATGAATAAATTTGATTTTTCAAATTCACGGCTGTTCACGATATGCTTGATATATTCAAAGAAGTGAAATGAAACTCGACACATTTTAACAGTTTGAATGCAAAAGCCAAATTTAACCAAATGATAATCTTGATATTCCTGACATTCACCTGTTTATTGATGCTGAAAACGACTGTAAGTGGATACAGTCACAAAACAATGCAGTACAAATTGTTTATTACTGCGAGAACGTGTTTGAAAATACAAGGACAAATGCGTGAATGCCAACATTTCCATTTCAAAAAACACTTAGGAGGCTGAATGGCCTAAACAAATTTTTATAAAGAATGGCTTTTCAAAGTTCTTACAAGATTGAAAAAGAAACTCGGTATGGGTGTGAGCATTATTTTGTTCAATGGAAACGCAATTGTCAAGTTCACTGATTTTCACCTTAACCCTATCTGGACCGGGGGGGGGGGCTAAATTAGCCCCCCTCCTATATTTTTTGACACACCTCGAGAAGCATTTTTCAGATGTTTTTGACTTTTTGACTTTTCCTAAATATTAGCTAGGAATGTTGCAATGTGTTTGTTTACTTGTTTATGATTAAAAATGGAGGGGGGGGAGCTAAAGCTAAATCATTGGTTAATAAATTTCCTATCTTTGGAAATAAGTGTGGGGTCCATAAAATCAAGCCCCAGCCAGGGATGTGATTCACATTAAAAGTAGGACAAGAATAAATCTCGTATAGTTTAACGTTGACTAAAGCTCAATATGAAAATGACAGAACAGAATAATGAAAAATCTGTCTATCAACGGCTAGTCTTACTCCAAGACTTTTTCACAGAGATTTGACAGAACCAGAACACAGATTAAACAGAGATTCCACGGGAAAGCCACGAAATAGTCTTGCATCAATAGCAGTCAGGTGAGATTTGCGATAACGCAAAAACTACTAATGAAAAAAACTCTTTAATTGTTTCAACTTGCCGATATTTTTGCCTGACATCAAGTTTGAGACAAAATTTAGTTTATGTTTACAATACTAGTTAAACAAACAGAATCCAAAGACGTTAATAGACCAAAGATGTTAACGCGACAATGATACCAAATTCTCAATGCGACACAAATATTTTCAAAATCTCATCCAAATTCAGTTTTGTTATTTTATTCAAAAGGAAATGAAGGCCGATCGGATCTTTTCCAAAATTAGAAGCATGAATTGCTTTCAAGTGCAATAATCTATCTTTCAATTGATTTTCGGAGATGCCGTTGCTGTATCTGTTAGCAAAGTTAAAACAAGCAGATGTGATTTGCTCTTTGTTTTATGTGCGATACCACACGAGAAGCTGAAAAGGTCGTTGATGTCAAACTACGTTGATGAGAAAATGTCATTAAATCGTTAGAAATGAACTTTTTTGTAAATTTGTCATGTAACATTATGTATTAAGCTACAGTTTACTGAAAAACTATGAGAAAAACTCATAACAACGTTCTACATGGCAGAAAATGGAAATAATTAAGACGGCCTGTGCTCCATTAATATGCTGACTAAGTATCAAACTGAAAGCACCTTTCATAAGAAATCTACAAAGCAACATATATATTTACAAGTACTCTCTCAAAAACCCATGATAACTGTAAACATATAAACATGTAAACAAACACATTGCAATATTTCTAGGTAATATTTAGAAAAGTCTAAAAGTTTCATAAGCATCTGAACAACGCTTCTCGAGTTGTTTTCAGAAAT
Organism: Phacellophora camtschatica; assembly: GCA_036873815.1. Lineage (NCBI taxonomy): Eukaryota > Metazoa > Cnidaria > Scyphozoa > Semaeostomeae > Ulmaridae > Phacellophora > Phacellophora camtschatica. Next base: position 3,598 of record JAYJMH010039631.1, on the reverse strand, counting down.
GTAGGAGGGGGGCTAATTTACCCCCCCCCTGTTCAGATAGGGTTAAGCAAATCACCTCCTTGAAAACTGTTCGTGTTGACACGGATATGTTCGTGTCGAATATGTATCTAAAATAGTCATTTTTCAATTAGTCATTATTTGTGTAATTAGTTAATCTTAATTAGCTTTATATTTAACTATTTGCATTTGCTAACTGTAAAGAAAGAATTGAAACGAAAAAAGTACACAACTTAGAAGATGGTAAAGGTGGGTTCTGATCACGGATCACGAAATAATTTTACTAAATTCACGGCTCGCGCCTTAAAATTTATAACTTTAACGAAAAGTATAGTTTACCCAAAAACGAGATGGTAGATCCTTGGAATAGAGGCATACATATACAGCAAAAGGAATCATTCAAACAATCATTATTACTATAAAGGTTTGAGACAACTCTGTATTATCAATACAATTAACGAACCCTATCGCGCGAACTTCCCTACAATGTCTCTCTTCATAAAAGAAACGCCTGAAGACCTGCTAAATGACCCAAATGAAATTCGAGACTGTTTTCAGGAGCTTCAGATAAATACATTCATGCATAGGCCTATATGAAAACTAGACTCCTTTATGCATTTGCCTTCAATAGAAACAAGACTCTTTATAAGGGTCCCAAGTTAAAACAAGACTCCATGCAGGGGGAGGCTAAAGAAAATCAGGACTCACTTTACGCTTGGGCCCAAATAAAATAAGACTCTATCGAGGTATCCAAATAAAATATGTTGCCTGGCATTTCCATTCATTTAACAAATAATAAATATTAAAGAGGCAAGCATAAAAGGCTGAAGTTCTGGGGCAGATTCTCCATCCCCCCTTTCTGTGTTAAATTGATCAACCCTCTTTTAAATTTTTTAAGGTTTAATGAGGGAAAAAGGATGGGAACAAAAGCCTGGTTTTTATTTGATCTCTATTGTCGCTTAAATCGCTTAACAATTGTACCGCATCCGGAGCGCAGCGAGCGACATCTTATCACAGAGATAGAAACATTTCTATCTCATCGACAGCGTTGACTGAAGCAATCCAAAAATATTTAATGGAAACATGAATTTCAAAAGCCAGCAATCCCAGCGAGAATTATTCTGCGCACTTTCAAATGCTTGGTAATCCAGTTTGTTTTCTCGTTTGATAACAATGGCTAAACGAAAAGTCGAAGAAGGAGAAATTTTCGATTTCCGAGTTTTATGGAAGAAGTGAGGAAGTATAAAATCTGCCAGCTGGTTCCTTTCATTGCAAATCTCTCTAACCCAAAATTGTGTTTTATTTTGTTTCTTTGCTCTCAGCATCTTTGGAACATCACCACGATTAAAAAATTGCTGCAGGTAAAAATATGCATTCTCAAAGGATAATATTTGTTTTTAAAAAAATTTGCCGCAAAAAGCCTCAAAATTGAAAACAGCAAACAAAAGTAAACTATTCAATCGGTCCCGTTCCCTCCCGTCGTTCCCTCCCGTCGTTCCCATCACTGGTAAATGTTCTGACAATCGCAGCGACGGGAGCTACAGATACGATCGAATGAAAACTAGCTTCTTCCTTGTGATGGAGAAAGGATATTTTGCATATTTTTTCTATGATACCAAAAAAATTTAAATTTTGTTCTGACGAATCACATATATTTTACAAAAGGAATCATGTTTCACGAAATAAATTATCTTTAATTCACGGCTCACGGACCTTCTGAGTGGGCCATTCACGGATAACGAAAAATCCCTTTACCACTACTCCAGCTAATACCGCGTAACGCATTAAAGCTGACATTAAATTCCATTTGGAACAGATTCCAATTTCCATCAAAATTATCCCTACTTTTCGACAATAAAAATCTACTGAAACTTTGGGCAAAAATTGAATCCAGTTTCATTGGTGAAATAACTATGAAGGTGGAAGAATGTGTCAAAATAAATGATGTCAAACACAAAAGATCAATGCTTATGAGACGATTTAGCAAATCAGCAGACAACTTTGCTCACTCTTCAGGACTTAGTAAAAGACACAAAAAAGAGAGCTGGAGGAAAAATGAAAAAATGAAACAAACTAATGTTTTAAAACAAGCCAGAGATGTTTTCAAAATCTTCTACCCATGAAAACCTGAAGAGCTACTGCCTCAGGGCACTAAACACGGAACAACGCTTGAAGCAATAGAAGGAGCTGTGACAGAAGTTCATCAAGGCACCTAGAAGGGTTGAAATACATACATCAAACGCATGTATTTCATAACACATGCCATAATAAAATCTCCTCTATTATTCATAAGATAGATGAATGAGTGAAACGAAAAAATGTTATAAAAAAGGTTGATAAATAGAAGATTGAGTCTCGGTAAAAAATAGTATTAAAGTTTTTTAACCCAAAGAATGACAATAACGGTACTTCTTGTTCGTTTTCAATGTCATCCAGTGATTCTGATTACTTTGACCATAAAACAGCTGTACATTTACCCCCCTTTCCACTCTAAAAATTTTGCAACCACCTCTTTATGTATGTAGTAAAACCAAGGCGCCTTCCCATAAAAACTTCCGCCCTCCCCAATGGTAATAAATGAATGGTCTCTTAGAAATCGTTTATGACACAACTTACTGCAACCAGGGGCGAAACTAAGAGATATTTATGGGGTATTTTTGGTCTGAAAGACAAAAGTTCTGTTTTATGTCTTGAAAGACTTTAAGGTTACTGTACCCCTTCAGACAAAAAAATTGATTTTTTGTTTTTATCATATTTTGATAGTTCAGTCATTGGGTATCATATCTCAACTATTTATTTCCACAATTAACATAGTTTTTCATAAGATTTTAAGCTTTCAAATAAAAATACCTTGTTTTTGAAAACTGGCGGGAGAAGAACTTACATAGATCAAATTCAATCCACTTGACCAGGGAGTTAATGCGCAAAAGTTTGTGGTTTAAATGCTAATCATTTTCCTAAAATATATTTTGAGTTTACACTGTTTAAGCGAATACACTGTTTAAGACTTACCGAATTTTATTGCTTTGCTTTAGCATGGCATCTAATTTTGATCTTCCCATTTGGAAAATCAAGTTTAATTCTAAGACTGAAATCCTCCGACATTGCAAATGTGGTTTTTGTGATCCCAACATAACTCGAGGGTTAGTTTTAATAACTCTTCGCCGATGACAAAGGTTATCTTTAATTGCTTGTCTTTTGGCTTTTATTTTGCACAAAGATTGTTAATTGGTTTTCGCTCCAATTCTTTACCATTCTGCTAAAAGCTCAATTTCTCAGAACAGGATTTAGGGGCACCAGCTAGCATTCATAAAGCTCCTTGTACCTGACGAGCCAATCAATTTCATTAAAATATTACACATTGGGTCATAAAGTATTGTTCTTCAAAAGTGTCAAGGTTTTTCGCAATCCAGCAGTCTGATTTTTTAATGTTTTGAAATTGAAAAGGTCTTATAAAACCCTTAAAAAGAATTTGAATGTTAGTTAATCCGAGATTACACAACATATCGAAATTCGCTGACACTCTTTGGTTGTTCATGATCTTGAGCACTTTACTGATACATTGTTTTACTTGAATAGCAAAAGGGGAGGTACAAGGAGC
>JAYJMH010039620.1:0-15356 GCA_036873815.1 Phacellophora camtschatica | reverse complement strand
CACGCCATCGCACGCCTAAAATTGCCAAAGCGTGCGAATTGCCGCACGCCCACTAAGATTCATATGTACAGGCCTGGTCTATAGTTCGATTATGTATGCTATTGTGTCGTGATATTGGACAGAACGTTTATTTATGCGAAGATATTGCAATTTTATAGCTCTGTGCGACCTATAAAAGCAAATAAGATCAAATTTCATCATCCTAAAGGTAAATTTATTATCTGATATTCTTATTGCACATAAAAAACTCAAGATGCGGAATCCGTTTTTGTCCAACAAACGCGTCCCGTAAGCTATTTTTGCCAGTATAAGAAAAATAATCGCAGTGAGTTATTTATAGCATATGAAAATAAAATTTCGAGGCCTTTTTTACTTAACTGTAAAAAAATACGATTCTCATTCATATGATCCTTTAAAAACACAATTTTATTAATCTTGAATTATGAATTACAAGTTAAAGATGAAAATGTGACCAATGGTTCTCAATGTACAGAAAATCTAATAGCTATGCTTTTTCTTCTCTTCCTTACCCGATATAATCTGGCGAATTTGTTTTTCATTGTGATAGCATCGTAAAAGTAAACTCAATTTAAATTTTAACTTAAGTCAGAAATGTAGACTGAGAAACCCTTACAAAAAGTGTTATTTTGTTTCTGATTTAGTTGTTGCAGCTGGAAAGAAATATGATGTAGTCATCACTGAATTAGTTGAAGAAAACGGGCTTCTTTGTCAGCGGATATTTGATGATGTCGTTTTGATAAGGTAATTTATTGTAAGCATTTTGATAACAATTATGGTAAGGCACTTATGCGAAGGAGGAAGAGCAACGCTCCTAGTATAGAACCTTGGGGAACGCCACATTTTACCATGCCATGGCCAGAGTTTTCACCATTAACATGCATTTGCTAAATATGATTCAAACCATTCTGAGGCCATGCTTCTAATGCCTGCCATATCGTAAAGACTCGAATTGGCCGTAATGAAGTACGAAATTCGATGGTGGAGGGGGGAGGGGCTAATTCGAGAATTTACAGTAATTCTTTAGCTTTTGAGATAAATTCTCATGATTTACAGTGTCAACAATCAAGAGCCTTTTGTAAATCTAAAATCTGTAAATCTGTATTTTGTAAATCTGTATTTTCAAAGTTTAAAACTTATAATTTGCTTTGGTCATATTTTCAGGACATTTCTGCTGAAGAAAGATGGCATTTTGATACCAGAGAAAATCAGTGTGCATGGTTGCGTTGTGCATTCTTCCAAAATTGAGAATGATAACTTCATTGATGGAACGAAATCAACTCTTGGATTTGAAATCGGGAAACATCTCAATCAATATCGAGTGAGTATCATTGTTGCTACTTTTAATTATTTTTTTAATTCTTATTTTTATTCTGTTTTTGACCCATCATGAGTAATTATTATTATTATCTTTGACTTTGACTCATTTGGAGTGTATTTGTTGCAAACCATGACTCTCAGAAAATGTCAGAGACACTCATTTTAAACGATACACATTTACTATATTAAAATGACTGTCAGCAATTATTTAGCCACACATTGAAAAGTGCAGAACATAATTTATCCACATTTCCTCCTGATATTACAATTTTTTTAAGCAAATTTCGAAGACCATCTTCTGGGAAAGTGCTGGGCTAAATTTCATACGTGTTTAACTCTTTTACGCCCGGATTTATTTCTAATCAGCTTGCAAATTCCATAAAAGTCTCACTTTGCAGGGGGTAACACGCACCAGCCAACTGTATTTAAGATATCTGAAATTAATATAAAGTTCTGTCTGCATTTACTTCCTGAAAATGCAATGTTTTAAGTTGTTTTTCATTAAGCCATTGGACTTTCCCGGGGGTAGAAGGGCTAGACAGTTTTCAGTCTCTGAACTCAAACAGACAAATGCCAATAAAAAACATGGATACGGAAGGAAAACTGTCTGTTCATTTTTACCATGGGTCAGTTATTTTTCCAAAATACAAAATAATTTATTTCAAGATAACACTATTAATTTAAGTATATATATATATATTATTTAAGTTCAAAAATATCACGTTGAGTGGACTTTTTATTTAACATGTAATCATTGAAGCTGAAATATTTTTTCAACAGGTTTTTACACACCCCGATGTTGATATGGTCAGTTTCCCATTTACTCAACTCACTCCCAATTTTGATATTATTTCTGTGGACTTCACTGATGGTGCAACCGACCAGGTAAAAATCATTTGTTATTGTTATCATCAATTTATTTTAAGTTGATGATTTGCATTTAGCGATAATTCTGCTTTTGCTTGAATGTAGGCTTCAATTTATAATGTGACAACTTGTTTGCCAAAATCTCCGCAATAATCACTTAGTTATACTCCAGAAAACCAAAAATAGAGTATTTATGTTGCTGCAATATACTGAAAATGCTCCATTATCGCTATGAGAAAGCCATTAATGTAAAGAAAGCTTTTCTTCAGTATAGCTCAAGGATTTCTTGATATATTTTGGCAAATAATAATATATATACTTTTTAAGGTGAAGCCTCTTACACCAACGTCATGCAAAAAACAAAATTATCAAAAATAAAGCTCCTCCGTAGCAGCTTTGGAGCCACACGGTAGTATTTGAAAAAATAGAAGCTAGTTATTGTCTAAAAATCTAAAAAATGAAATATATAACTGGTGCGCCAAAATAACGGAACATCTTTGACGAACTACCAAAAATCGTGTACTGCACGGATTACAATGATTAAAGTTGATATTCACGTGAAAAGGATCAAACTAGTTATGAAAAATGTTTGGCGATTTTTTCCACGCTTGTTCTTCCGTTATAAATGATTTACGAAAATGATCTCACAGAATCTCGAAAACACTGAAAAACGTTGATCAAATTTCATGCTTGAGAGCACATGCACAAAGATCAAAAAGCTGGAGAGCACGTGCACAAAAAGAAATGCCTGCGACCGTGTCAAAGACTCTTTCCAATCAAAAACTCTTTCAGTTTGCATGCGTTTTCGGTTTTCACGCGTCATTTTTTGCAGTTTGAATAAAGGCTTTTCATTTCCTTTCAAAGTATGAATTCAATGTTTGACCTCAATGACATCCATGTTTTTCAACGTTTTCGAGCCTCAGTGAGCTCGAAACCTTTGGAAAATCGCTTGTAATGCAAGCACAAGCATCGAAAAAAATCGCCAAAAATCTTTTTTAACTAGAGTCCCTGCGCCCTGATTTGCCACTTTCAGAACAAATGCTAATTATTATTTGTAAAAAAAAATCTTTGAATTGAAAATGAAAATTGAAAATGAAAATTCAATTTACCGTAAGGATATTTTCCAATTCAAAATCTTTGTGAAATTTCATTAAGTTCGTGAAACTTTGCCATGCGTGGTTTGGGCCAGGGTTGTGGTACACCCTTCTTCACAGTAGTCTTGAGCTACAAACTAGGCTACCCTCGGGATCAGTATTATGTACTAAACTTCGTACAATTCTACGTGGAACTTGCATTCCTTGTAATTGCAACGAATTTGTGAGCAAGCTGACGGAAAAAAGCTTAGTCCAGTGAAAAGAAAGTTTTGCCCAGTGAAAATAAAGTTTTGTCAAGTGAAAAGAAAGTTTTGTCTGGCCCTTATGGGCCACCGTAGTGAAGAAATAACAAATTCGTTTTGAAAATTATGTTAAATGATGTGCAAAGTTATCCAACCAAAAAAATTGGATTAAAATCAACGCGATACAGCCAAATTTGAAGAAAAAGAAGAAGCTCATAAAAAACAAAACAGAAGTAAAAATGAAAAAAATAAAATAAATTCTCTCGCTCCAGCCTGCCATTTTTAGGAAAATCAGTAAACCTGATATTTTCGTTGATTTGATTAATGGTGGAAAACCAGGGCGCAAGGATTAGGTGAGTCCTTTTGACGTGAATATCAACTGTAACAATTGTAATCAATGCAGTACATAATTTATGGTAGCTCGTGAAAGATGTTGCGTTGTTTTGCTCACCCGATAAATAAATGAAAATTATGAAACTATGAATTAATAAATATAATAAATGTGGTATACACTGAGTTAAAACAATACTGAAAGCTCTCAAGGGATAGGGGATATAATAATAATAATAATACATTTATTTAATGTTAGTGGAAGCAATAGCATAAAATATGAGTAAAAAAGGTTTATTGTAATAAACATCACTGGATGCTTTTCTTTCCATAAAATTAAATTTCACGTCAATACTGTTTGGGTTATAAAAACTGAGAAAATTATATTTACTTTTTGTTGGTAATTGTGTCAAAATTATCAATTTGTATTTATTAGGTTAACCCATTTTTTTTAATGTTTACAGTTTTATTACTTGTGTTACAAGTAATTTCCAAAGTAAAATTTTTAATGAAAGTGGGAGAGAGTCAAAACCTTAAATCAGCTTTAAAACGAGCATGAGAGAAAGCAAATGATAATGATGACACTGGAGGCGTTCTCCTTCATTAGCAGGAAATTGCACAGGCAATCAATAAACTTTTATGCTTTTTGTGGGTAGTGATTTGTCCAGCAAAGCTGTTGATATTAACAATTGAATATTGTCATGTGACTATTCTGTGATTTACCACGGAAAAACCTTTCGGTTAAAGGTGAGACATAAACAATAGATAATAGACTTTATTGTAAAGGTTTGATATTATAAAAAGCTTGTTGAAGACATAGCGGGATGTCTTGGAAAGTTTAATATGTACATCATCATGCACTTTTTTTTTAATAAGAGCAAGTTTTATAAGAAACGCCATGCTGAGATTTGGGTCAAAGTTTTTTAGTATCTAAGAAATTACTCGCGTTACAAAAAAAGTTTGCAGGCGTTGAGCACTTGACCGGAAACACATTTCAAAGATATTTTTTGACAAAAAGATGAAAAATTTGAAAAACAATCCAAAGATAAGAACAAAATCCAGGTTAAAACTAAAGCTATAGATGTTCTTATGAAAAAAGCATGTTGCTAGTTTTACAGTTGTTCTGTATATTATGTTCATTAGAGCTATGTTTAAGACAACAAGCCCGTTATCTGCCTTGTGAATAACACAGAAACATTTAGCTAATATCTGAAAGGGTTTTTAAAAACACAGTTCAGTTAAGTTTATAATTTTGAAATTCCATACTGCATATAAACATACTCTGTAAACAACAAAAAATTAACATTACAATAAAGTTACATTAATAAAGGTAGAAATAATATTTATCACAAACATTAATTTGTATATAGTGGAATTTCTCAAAGGAAGAACACTCTAAGTAGGTAAACTATCGAGAAGATATCTGAAAGCAAATGTATCTGAAAGCAACTGTACTAGCAAAAGAATTAAGTTGCATTGTCTTTTTTTAATGTTGAGGGAAATGCTTCCTTAATTTCTTTCGAATAAATAATGGGTTATTACCCCCGGCGGGGAGTGCCCCTTGATGTCAGCTGTTATTTAAACATTAACTCTGTTGTAATTCAATGGTAGTAAAACCTTGATGTCAGCTGTTATTTAAACATTAACTCTGTTGTAATTCAATGGTAGTAAAACCATGACACGGTAGGGAACACCCGGTAGCATTTTGAGGCTCTGATGGTCAAGTTTAGTAATTTACGATTTTAATATTTAATAACTGTTTGATGGAATTTTAGCGGATTTGTTTTCATAATTGCACGAGTTACTAATACCCTTTTTATTTTTCATGACTTTTTTTCAAAATGAAATCAATAAATCTATAGCGAATGCATTTCTAAAATCATGAAATACGCTGATTACGTTTGTGCTCTCGTATAAGCTGCCATCATTCATAGAATTGGAGAATTATTTATTTCAATCGTTAGTTGATTTATTTATAATAAAAACAGCCAATCAATTTTCAGTAATTATGATCATGTCATAAAATTCTGTGTTCTGATTGGCCAATGTCAAAATGTAAATAATCTTTGTAACCAAGCTGGGTCAAATGCGAAATCAATTGCATGTTTTTCAAAGTTTTTTTTTTCAATATTTTTTATTGACGATAATGTAGATGTGGATGTATTGTATACACCAACCCCGCATCTTTTCGAATATTGGTTATTGGCTGGATGTGCATGCTTATTCCGGTACCGCGTTGTGTCAGTTCCTCAAACCCATTAGTAATAACGACACCAGGGCCTAATTTAGCGTTGTTTTGGTTGCAAATGATCTTCCTGAAAATTTGTAATATAAATTTTAATATGAATGAAATTGCTCAGTAAAATTCTCGCAGCAGTCAGTATTTTTTATTTTCTTTGTGGTCTTGATAACGTGGGTTTTAAACAAGTCACTGAAGAAGATAACCAGCTTGAGTTTAATATGTCCGGTTGCGATTGATATTGTGTTTTCAGACCTGATGTTTGGAAGTTGACCATCTTTATACAATTATTGTGCGTGGTTGCATGCATCCTGCTACCTCCATATGAACAGTTGTCTTTTATGTTTTCAGGATTGCTTCTTTAGTTTTATTCTTATATCTGAACGTCTTTTCTCTTTCATGAGTATTTTAAAAATTAAGAATAATCTTACCTCTCTTTCCAAAATGTCTTTGTCTTGTTTTTGCAATCAACCAAGCGAAAAGCTTGTTGTGATTTACTGCGAAGGGCATTAATTCTCTCAAATCTTATACACTTTTAACAAAATTTTTTTTATTTTTTGGAAAGATCCTCCAAAAAAATGTTTTGAAGAATCTCGTAGTCTTTTTGATGGAAAAATAAGTACCCCTCGATTTGCTGTTGTTTTGTTTTTGTACTGAGAGTGATTGTGAAATCATCCTCAACATTGCTACATTACCGTTTTCTCTTATCCTTTTCATTTATTAATTTTTTTCATGCAAATTTGTAGTGTAAACTAATTTTGTGTGCAGTTACATTTTTTGAAACAATTCAGACGAGAAAAATTCCAGGGTCTTTGTAATAGAAAAACTGCGATGGATTTAAGATTGGTATAGTTCTTAAGAGGTTGTTTTTTATTTTACAGTTTATTTTTATTTAGCATGCACCCTCCCAAAGATAAATGTCTTCAATTTTACTGTAATTTTTTGTCAAAATATGTTGCTATTTACTAGTTTTTATAATCTTGCATTTCTTAATTTGTTGATTTTTATAAATAGTGTAAAAATTCTGCATCAAAATGTTAATGTTTTGATTCAAACGTTTGTTTTTAAACATTTTTAAAATTTGTTTGGTTTAACTGTTTATTAGATTGTTTTGAACCTGTTGAGGATAAATGATTGTTAATTATATTTGATGTTTATTTGTAGGAAATAATGGAACTGAAGAACGCAAGAATTGTGAAACGTGAAGTCGATTTTGTTGAGAGTGGAATCACTTCTGCTTGTGCTTATTGGTTTGATATTAATCTTCATGGAAATGTTTTTTTATCAACAAAATCTGATGCTCAGGTAACTATTTTCTCTTCTGTTTTCTTTCTGCATTTCTCTAAAAACTGAAAGTATGAAGTATCCGTTTCTTAACCAATTAAAATTAGCTTATTCAGGATTTAATAACCCATTGCTTTGCCAGAAGCCTTCGAGCCAGCAACGTTTGCTCACCTACATGACAACAGCATACTTCAACAAACTCTTCACAAATAGCAAAAACATAATTCTACGGTTCTGTGATGAAGGTGGATGCAGTAAACAAACTAATTCGGACCACGATGTAAAGAAACATGGCCTTTTCCACTGCTGTTAAGTCGTTACTAGGCCAAAACATACTTTCAGATAACACGAAAGTCGTCAAATGTAGTGTAATATTTGCCGCAATGGCTGCTGGTTAGCAATGGGTCTTTAGATAAATGAAAAATTTGGTTAAGTACAGCAAATGGCCTTACAGCACGAGTCTCTCGTCCCCCTGTGCTCTTTGACAGATTGGACGGCATTTTGGTCAATGGAGACTCGTAATCATATGGCCAAAAAACTAACCTCGTACCAAGGGCTATTTTATTCAGAAGAAATACCTATCTGCAAATTTTGCGTAGACTTATGCGAGCTCGTGAATTTGTGGCGCATCAAAGGAATCTATTTTTCGAATTCTACTTTGGCTGTCCTTTTTTCATATTCGAATTTTGCAATCTCTCAAGATTCAGTCGAATGTTGATTTCTACGTTTTTGTATTTTTTTTGTGTTTGTTTGATTGCATTTTTAAGATAGAAAACATGAACACACGAAAAAAGAGCTAGATTTTGAAAATACTCGTGGGTTGAGTTTTCAAACAACATTTGTGAATATTGAATTGCACCCATTCATGTTAAACAAGGAACTATTCTACTGAATTGCGATTAAATTTTGAATTTTCTATCAACAAGTTTGTTATATTTGATGCCTGAATTGTCTTGCAGACGCACTGGCATCAGTCGTTCGTTATACTGAAAGAGCAGAAATCAGTTCAAAGAGAAGACTGCATTTCTCTAGACTTTGTCATGAACAGAGGCAATATACACGTTGTTGGAATGCAAATAAAATGAAAAGAATCATCACATTGTGAAAAGGTAAATAAATTAATTACATACACTCGCACGCGAATATTATGTTCGATCAAGCAAAAATGTTATTAGGCCTACTACATATATTTTACGATTTTTTAAAAAATTTAAATACGAGGTAGGCTTATTATAATCATCATAGATATGCAAGGCTATACCACACAACGACTCGTAAAAATATAAGAAGATTTTTGGACTTGAATTTTCCGTCTCGTAATCGTAATTCGAACTTCGAACAATGGCAAAGTCCAACTTCAAAAGAACTCTAAGGCCTCGTTTCGATGATCCCCAGAAAGTTTGGAATTTCAAGTCCAGAATTTTGGCTCTAATATTACCAGTCCAAGTATATTTGGGGGTTACCCCCAACAAAAGTATTTGGAAGCAACATGGCAACATTTGACTTTTTGTAACACAGCTGGAACCATATTCAAAATTATTGATAAAAGTTTAAATGCAGGGATATCACCCGAAGAAAATGGCATGGTATCTAAAAATAAAAATTACGCTCTTCTTTAAGCTACCCAGACAAAATGTAGATTTTGGAGAATTTACGAGAAATTTTTAACAAGTTTCCTTTTCTAAATTTTCATTAAAATATTTCTTCAGCCAGCTGGTTTCTTTAGTAGGAACATGTTAACTGGAATAAACTGAAATCTTGAGTAGGCGTTACCTGCCAATAGTCATTACGTTCATAATGTGGCTTAATTTTTTCAATAAAATTATTTATTTACGTCAAATTAATTTGACCAAAACTTTTCAAGGAATGTTGTGTGGCTTAATACTACTGCGGACTAAGAAATCAACTCTGTTCCTAAAATATTTGTATAATTTCATTCACAGTAAAGTGTATACATTTAAAATGTATTTTATAGCAGGTTTGAAAACGTATCGTATCAAACAAAGAATGCGTTGTAAGCTTTGTCGTGGTTTTGTGTGTTGTATTGTCATGCACTTTCATTTTTGATTTAAACATTCAGACTTTGGTGAGACATCGAGGTGTTGGCTACATCTTCACAAAAAATTTGATGATGAATATTAGAAGAACACTAAACCCCGTTTTTTCCACTTGCAAAAGTTATCAGAAAAACCATGATATGACTATTCAATGATTCACGTCAATGACTCTTACATTATTATTCATAATTTAAAATTCATATCTTTTTTGAAATTATGAATAGACAGTAGTAATCGGAGAATAGTCATTGATACAAATCTTTGTATAAGTTTTTTATGATACCATCTGCAAGTGGTAGAAAACGTTGTTTTATTCATCATTTGGGAGGAAGGATTTTATTCATCATAGAGGAAATTGTTACAATGTTTGTGTGTGTGTAGCTATGTGTGTTGTAGCTATCATGGTAGGCTATGAAACCCGCCCGGCCCAGGGTACACCCAAATATACGGGTATGGCGAGTATGTGCCGCCGATATGGGTTTGAAGGTAGTACTGTAAATTCTCTAAGCATGGGTATGATTTTTAGTAAAATTATTTAATGTTGGGTTAGATATTAAAAACTGTCCTTATTGTTGGGTAATTTGGAATGAAACACAACCTTAATGTTAGGTATACACAAAAATTTGAACCTTAAAGTTGGGTGGGTTTATAAAATCTCAGCGGCACACCCCCGTCCGACCGTGGGACATTTACTGTGAAAAACGAAATGTTTATGCTATTTGAATGAACGTTTCATTGCAGACAAACGACAAACAGACAAACATTGGTAGACAGAAGCGAGATGTTTTGCTATATTATTGCTTTTACGCAAAATCTTCTTGTGCTGCTCTTTGTGATGGTGAAGGACGGAAATGTTTGTAAAATAATTCTATGAGCTGCGTGAATATTCTTTACTTTGGAAAACAAATCCCACGGATTTCTTTTTATTTTGAACACGCTTTCTTTTTCTGTGCAACCAGTTTTTAAGAAACTGGGGGCCCGTTTGTTTTTGAAAAGTTAAGAAGCTTTTAAAAATATTAACCATACTTTTGGAAAAGAGGAATTTTATTTTTTCGTGGTCATTTATAATAAATGAAGGTCAGTTTGCTTCCCTTTGCGGAGAATAGCTATTGTGATGCACATAATTGTGACAGGAACTCAATAAAGTACAGTGCTTTCTGCCATTCAAGAAATTCATCAAATATTTATGTGTGGAGGCTGTGGGTACTCAAAACCCATGTAGGCGATGCCCGCATAATTTAAGATAATTTCAAAAAAGCATGAAAAGTTTTCAGGCTTTTTATGCTCCCACAGTGCCGGTTTCACCTTGGTAAGTGTAGCGGTATCATTACCTGGCGGCATCGTATACAATAAAAAGCGCATTCTACTTGGTACATGTCACTCCGTTGCAATTATTTGTTTGTTTGCTTTTATTTTCTCATCAGTCTGTTGTAAAACTACTTTACTCTTCTTCATGCACTATACCAATTGTGTCCACGTCACTAGCCATTGTTTTAAATTATACGTGGAATTCTATAGGGTCTGTGCAAACATGGTACTTACCCCCTGGATTATTTTATTATTAATAGCATGTATTGTAAATATTGCACAACGTGTGGGTGTATTATCACATAAATTTGCATAGGTGGCCACCGATAAGTTAGTCCTTCATAAAAGTTGTTTCACTTTCAGAAACGTTGTTCACTGTCGTGAGTTTGGGACGGACATTTTTTCGGTGTTGTATGTTGTGAGTGCGTGTCTAACTGTTATTATTATTGCATATATTTTTATATACGATAACTGCATATGGTTACTACACATAACTTATACCTGCACAGAATTACACAAAATAGCAACAGAGAAGAGTATTCATATTAATTTTGTGATTTATTAAAGGATTGTCTCGTTAAATGATGAATTGTTTGTGGTGAATAATCAAGGATTCTACTGCACATCATTTCAACGATACTCAGGCCAATTTGCCAACAAAAACTTGTTCAGTATGATGTTTGACGAAGTCGATAATTTTAAACATGCTCGTGTCTTTTACAATGAATACGTCGACATGCCAACAATTTCGAATACAAAGAAAACACTCTCTCGAACGCATTCGGAACCAGTTTACCAGACAAGAAAAATGCTGAGTGAAAGAAATACTTTTTTTTTGGATGAGCGAAAGCCTTGTCTATTAAAGCTATCTACCACTGACGAGAAAGCGAACAGTCATTTGCGGTCAAGAAATTACAATACACATGAAAGAGTTACTCCTGTTGGAAAATTACGCAAACAAAATTGTGAGATGGAAAGTGCAAACGGTTCCTCTTTAATTCAAGAGAAAAATAAAGACACTGAAAGTATTTTGAATGCACGCAGTAATATAGTTGCGTCAAAGGCGCATTTGACCCGTCGCCTTTCCATTCCAGAGCGTGATTTCCGACTCAAATTGCTCCATTTACAAAAAATTGACTCAAAAATAACAAACCAAGCAAATGGTGATTTCCCATCGTGTAACATCCACGCAAATGACACGAAAGTTGATGATGATGTCACAATTACCCATCAACCTGAGAAATGTAACACTGTAATTATGAACCCAGAAATCAAGGTCACAGATAAAATTCCAAAAACAAGAGATCATTGCTATCGTTGCATGCAGCATGTTAAAGATGCTATTAACTGTTGCACATGCATGCTTTGTTTAGATACAGTGTGTTACCACTGCTACAAGGATGACGTAGGATACACAAGCTGGTTTCGTGAAATGCTATGCTGCAGTGGCACGTTGTCGAAAAACTGCGAAAAATGGGGTTTGTTGGGACTAGCTACAGCTTTCTTTCCGTGCATTTTACTGTATCCAGTGTTGAATGGTGGACTGAAACTTTGCATGAAATGTAGACTCGAATCAAATTAAACCCTCAAATTAGAAATGTATGTTGTCTTTAATTGGTCTTTTTAATCCCTCAAAACTAAAGTTAAGATACTGAGAGCATTTTTAAGCGGCAGGTTTCTACAAATTATATACAAGAGTCTACCTATGAGAATCATGTGACTTACTATTGATATGTTGAATGCAAGTGAAAAAACAATCAATATCCATAAATTGTGATAAATAACTACGCCCTCCATTTTAGCTGACAAAGGGACCACGCCCTCCAAATGAAAATCATATCCCCTGCAGTCTTTAGGTTGTGAAATACCCGAAATTCAAATGTTCTTGTATTCTCTTCAGTCCAAGTTTAACAAGAAAGAAAGATAAAACATTATCATCAGATAAAACGGCTAGGCTAGTTCAGCTCTTGCTTTCTGGTTCGTATAGAATGTATTTTATATATATATATATATACTTTGAACAATTTTACAATTGAGTTATATGAATTTTTAAGGCTCCTTATAAGCTGAGGCCCATGGTACATATTGCTCCCCTTGCCTTTCCTTTCGGTGCCACTGCAGCACAGGGAACCGAAATAACAGTCACTGCAAACAAGTATGTTAAGACCCTACTGGGGGTCCCAAAAATGACTACTACACGTTTCAAAAGCTACTGTGGGGAAGTTTAATTTTTTGATATTTTTTTTTCTACTTGAGTTTTATAGAAAAGGCTTCAACTTGAAGTTTGATACCTTGTTTGGCAAAATTACACAAAATGTTCTGTTTCTGCACCCAAAATTTTAATAAACAGAAAATACATACCCTAGAAATTTATAATTACAGATCATAAATAGAAAATACACAACCTAAGATCGTCATCTAATAATTGTGACAAAAATCCAATGATGTAATCAAATCTTTTGAAGGATGGTACCCCAAAATTTATATTCTGTCTGAAAAACCAACCCTAAAAATGGCACATCCCGTACCGGTATATATGTTATTTACCCGGTATATATGGTAGTTACCCGGTATATATGGTAGTTACTCGGTATATATGGTAGTTACTCGGTATATATGGTAGTTACTCGGTATATATGGTAATAATCAAAATACTTAACATCACTGCTGAGAGTCACATCATAAATTTTCAAAAAGATATCCTTCTTGACTAAGTCAGAATGTAACTTCTTTGGAGTCATATGTTTTAATAAGATATCCTCCTTCACCAAGTGAGCTTTCCCCC
The DNA here is from genome assembly GCA_036873815.1 of Phacellophora camtschatica. NCBI lineage: Eukaryota > Metazoa > Cnidaria > Scyphozoa > Semaeostomeae > Ulmaridae > Phacellophora > Phacellophora camtschatica. The sequence goes on along the minus strand of JAYJMH010039620.1, from coordinate 1,812 downwards.
ATTTTCTTAGTGCCATTGCCTTCAATCAGCAATCAAATTTTAACGTATCACTCTGTGTTGCTATTCATTGATAAATGCTGTTTATGTATAAATTTCAAAGCTCCTTTGCCATACAAAAAACTTTTTGGCAATACAATGGAAAGGCCAACCTCTGGTTTTGAAGAAACTCTAAATTTGGGTTGGTTATTATTGGACATAACTCAGTTGTTATTTAGTTGATTTTGCCAAATAAAGTATCTTTAAGTTGAAATCTATTTTTATGAAATACAACCAAAAAAAAGAAATATTAAAGCTAAAGCTCCTCCGCAATATCTTTGCAAACATGTAGTCTTTTTTCTGGGTCACTCAGTATATTAAATATAAGGTTAGTTTAAAATAAGCTCATATCCTTTTTACATAAAAATGGCAATAAACCCTGATATTTAATGGACGCTGCACACACCAGAGCGTCGTTTATATCAGAAAAGGCGTTAAAATATATTCGCTCATGCTATAAATGTTGAAACATTTTAAATTTAAAATTGAGACTTTTCGAATACAAAACTATCTAGAACAATTTTAGAAATTTTTGAATTTTGAAAATTCTCACATGGCCGCAAGAAAAGCTCGTTTTGCATTGTTTCTGATGAAAGCGTTTCAGAAACAACATAAAATTGAAGATTAAGGTATTTGAAAATATAAGTACAGCCCCCTTTTAATATAAAAATGGATACTCTGGTGTTATTGTCAGCTGAAAATAGGCACCTTTCAAGGACTAAAGCTTAAAAGCCACTTTTGAATGCCTGAGAGCACAGTGCTATTTTAGTTTGAAGGAAAATTATTTTTTTTAAATTAAATGTTATGGAAAAATTGGGAACGATTTGAGTTGATTTCGTTGTATTGATCAACTATCGTTCTACTCTGTAACAAACTACGTTATTGGAAATTTTTATTTTGTGCTTAAATGTAGTTTGCCCTTGTATAGTAGCCAAGGTTAACAACAACAAAATAGACTACAACTTTTTCCTTTGTTTATCTTGACTTAATTGCGTAATGTTTCGTTTTTGGATTATTTGTTTGCAGTCATTTGCAAAGAGACTTGAAACGAAAACAAATGTTTAAAGAAAAATTTCCACTGAAGCTTTTTTGGTCGTCGCAATCATGGTCGTTCCGTGCACTTTGGAAGTTGGCGTACGCTGCACCTCTTCCAGAGAACGTCCATGAGAACACAAGAGTATTTTTAAGCCGCACCCAAGACACACCCATTTTCCATTGTAAAATAAGGAAGGTTCGCACTGAGGCATGTTTTGGGCTGGAGGAAGGCGTTGAATAATTTTGAAGACTCTGACCTATTTTATTACAAGAAGCTAAGAAATTGGTCCAGTACTGGAAGTTTCTTTAAAATACCGGACTTTGTGTACTGAAAGTTTCTTAACAATTACTTAAATATCCAACCGAGTGAAATCGTAATTAAATATTAAATCTATATTATAATTATTATTATTATTATTATTATCAATTTATTTGATGTTGGAGTAACAACAGCACTACAGCTAATTAATACCAACTAATACAAAACTAACATTACAATTGTCAATGCTAAAAAAAATTCATAAAAGCAGATCGAATATTTACACATTAAAAATGTTATAAAAAATAAGAAGAGAATTTAAATAAAGCCTTGTTACTAAATAAATAAATAAAATTCAAAAATATGCCTAAATAAAGTATATGATGCTTTACATTCATATACTGATTGAGTGAGTGAGTTATCGTATTTAACGTGCCTAGCCCGCGAAAGTCTCGAGATGACTTGTTTCCAGCAGGGGACAC